>JAVDOI010000002.1:1542359-1607359 GCA_032191485.1 Leptoclinus maculatus | reverse complement strand
TCGGGCTTCCACTGCATTGGTGGATTTACTCACTACAAGGAGGCTAAAGGGACTCAAGTTTGACTTTGTGTTCAACTCTCGAGTATTTCCCTGTATGCCAGCCAGGGCTCCCACCGTGCATAGGTCATGACCTTTTTGAAGGCGTAGTTGCACACGACCTTATCCTTTAAATCTGATCCTAAATAAATAAAGGTAAATAAAAATGGTTCACAAGCACACAGCTGAACAGAAGAAAAGCACACAAACAAAATTAAGTTTGTTGTGTGGGTCAAACCTTAACCTTCTGGGCCCGAGCAACGACCAATTGGTCGTTCAGTGGGCCGAACAGAACCGAGCCGGTACCGAAGAAAGCTATTTTCGGTAGCAAATATAATATTTCCACAACCATGTGGCATAACGTTTGAACGAAGAATTTATCATGAACCGAAGCATGTGTAACACTTTACACACTCAAAACACAATAAAACACGATCTACAACAACATTCCTAGCCTCGTGCTGAATATCGTCACTTTTTCGCGTTCATTCGGCCGGGACACGCACCCGAAATAGCCTCTCAAAAGACGCGAATCAACCGGAGAGCTTAAAGCTTGGTAGTTAGCAGCCGTAGCATTCAAGCACACGTCGAACCCACATCTCCAATTCCCTCTCTGGGAATCCCTTCAAAGTTGACCGGGGGGACAGCAGCCCCCAGCAACGATAACTCAGCCAAATATTTATGGGATGGTACTCACAGTTTTGAAGCAAAATCATCAAACAGTGTCCTTATACTCCTTTTTAGCCGCAGAAACGGCTCCTAGTGTCCATTTCCCTTGTAAAAAACGCTGTGAAACAAAGGCAGGCGAGTCACACACGCGGGGGGAGAAGTCTGCAGCAAGGCAGTCTCTGCTGTTTACGCGCCAGCTCTTCGGCTTAGATCGGATTTTTTCGGAAAACTAAACACTTCCTGTAAATCTGTTAACGCTTAAGTGATAAAGGAAGTAAATATATAGTTATTAGCTTCTAATAAGTACATGAGCTTCTCAAAGAGACCTCACATGACACAGCTCGAGACTTCTCGACTTATGTCTCTCTGCTCTTGCACTCTACTTCACTCGATTCACTCGAATTCTTTTGTGGTGACTACTGCCATCATTTGCTATGATGGTGGGTGGGTTTTAGGCTTTACTGAGCATCATTTAATATAGTATTATGAATAATAGTGCTTTCTCACCATACGAATTTGAAAGATTTGACATAGGGCTGTGTTCCATCTTCAGCAGCCATTAACCAGTAATTTATAGAACCTATTTACTCAAATTATATGAGCAAACCCTTCTTAGTGTTAATAATTCTTTGCAATGGTTCACATAGACCTTGTAGTTGGAGTGCAGGGCCCTTTGCGTATGTGTACAATATTTTCGAAAATTAGTCAAAAAAATCGTATAGGGCCCAAAGAGTTAATAAATGAAACTGAAATTGAATGAACACAACACACTTTTATTTTCACTCCTCACCCATGCTCACTCATAATTTCATTGCTGTCATTGTTCGGGGCTGTCAGTCATGATATCAGCGGTTTAGATCAGCTGGTCTCCTCTATCCGACAGGACAACGAAACAATTACATTATCAGCCTACCAGCTGTCTCTTTTAAATTTGATTGTGTCTCTACCTTCAGTACGTTCATGCTGCTGTTACGTGCTCCTCCACCTCCCCATCTCCACCCAAACTTCACAGTCATCAGCTTCATTAACTCATCAGCCACCACCACCACCACCTGGACTCCACGGGGGGATTTATCTTGCTGTTGCTCAGGGCAGATGGCTCTCGATTACAAATCTCCCTGTAGAGTCCAAGTGTCAAAGACTCTGTCAAGACTTTCTCATCACATATCATCTGTTAATAATAAACAGTTATCTATTCTTTATCCGACTTGTCTCTCCTGATTGAAATCCCGGTGTACCAGGGCCCCGTTCCTCGTACGTGGTTCAACTAAGTCGATCAAATGTCCTATTAGCCAGCTTAAATTAACCCGATGATTGAAGGCAGGCTATC
This sequence comes from Leptoclinus maculatus, assembly GCA_032191485.1. NCBI lineage: Eukaryota > Metazoa > Chordata > Actinopteri > Perciformes > Stichaeidae > Leptoclinus > Leptoclinus maculatus. Next base: position 1,605,324 of record JAVDOI010000002.1, on the reverse strand, counting down.
TCGGTTTCTCAAAGGCTGATCAAACAATCTCGTTAATTCGAACCAGACCTCAGTAATCAGGATAATTGCGCGTGCCCGTCCTACTTCAAAAGGGGGAAGCGTCGATCACCGAAACCATGATTTTCTAACAGTACAATGGCAAATAAACTCAAAGAAAGAGCCTCTTTTTTCTCCGCTGACGAGCAGGAGATGATCATGAACGCATATGAGGAATTCAAGACCATAATCATGGCAAAATCTAACACCGCCACCGCTGCAAGGGCTAGAAGAAGCATGGCAAAATATCACAGACAAGTTAAATGCGTAAGTGTTGGGAAAATGTATAGGCTAATTTTAAGTGCCTCATCACCCCAATCAATCAGATTATATTTCTTTAAATGTGCCTGCTGGCAGTAGGCTTAATGGAATGCATCATCGAATGAGATCTTGCTAGTGAAAATAATTATCTCAACTCTTTCAGAATAAGTAGATAAAAACAAGCCCAAAGAGTATCTAATTGATACGAATTAATAGATACTTATGAGGATATATGTACTTGTGACGGCCCCTGTCTCTAATCACTGCAAGTATGGTTTTGTCCCTTTATCCCTAGAGAGCAGATCACCTAATGTAGAGCACCTGGTCCGGGAACAGGGAGGGCATAAAAGCATTGCTCGGTTTTGGCTGCGGCGTGCGTGGAGTGATGCCGGCCAGTTATTTTGGTGCTGGTTTCCTTTGTTTTCGCTGACAACATCCACACTTCACCACACACGCATTCACATTGACACTACTGATGTTGTTGACTGACACACTTCATAAAGTTTATTATTTCTTTATTTAGTCAAATAAATACTTTATGTTAACATCATCTGTTGTGTCGTTGCCGTATTTGTCATGGCCTATGAGCCGGGTCATGACAGTACTGTATGTGCTTATGTATCATACTATATATGTGTATATACATGTATGTGTAGATTACCATATAGAACTAGGAGTTTGAATATGTGTGTGTGAATCTGTGTATGGGCGGATCAGTATGTATATTATTCATAATCAGAAATTCAATCAATTGAAGGAGTAAAACGAAATTGTGTGTGATTCTCTCTATTCTTATCATGAGTACAATAATGATATGCTATGGTCTACTAATAACACTGTCATATAATTATGAGTGCTTTCAACCCCCAGCCACCAAGAGGACATGGGAGCAAGTAAAAACTAAGCATAAAAACATGATTCAGAATGGTGAGTCAATACAATATGTGCCATGGTAATGTATTGAACACATCCATACATTTCTTAAGCGCCAAATAAACTTTACGAACAGCACGGCATGCAGCGGCTTTCCCGATGTTCTCCGCATCGCCGACACTGTACAAAAATGTACCACTCGCAAAAAAGCGCAAGGCTATGCATACAGTCTGTGAGACAGTCGATGCTCGGCTGCGGCGTGTTCACAATGTATGGCTCGAGAAGGTCTTGTAAATAAATTATTCCTTGTCGGCAGAATCGATAGTGCTCGTATAGGAAGTCATCATGATGTGATAACGGATCTTGGCGATGTCGAAGAACTCTCTCCCTATAAAACGATAATCTAACTAATATCGCTCCATCAATGGGATCTCTGAGGAAGGGAGCTGCCATTTTTTTACGGGGGAGTGGCAAGCTTATCCAGCTAACTTAAGTGAGCCTGCGCTGGAGCAGGTTCAAGCTTATTGATGTGTTGCTATGGTGATTTTGCCAAACTTGCTTCGCAGAACCGAAAAGCCTGACTTATGTAATCTTATCCTGAAAATTATCCGGCTAACTCAGTTAGCCAGGTACGAGGAACGGGGCCCTGATCCCGTTGGATTTGTCATTTTGCTCATTTCTGGATGTTGGGTTACTCACTTCAGGATTTTGCCAGGTTTTTTGTTTTGTTTGTTTCATTGTTTCACTTGTGGTTCTTCTGATTGCCTTTGGACTCAAAGGGCCTTACCTCCTGTGTAAGTTTTGTTTGCTTCGTGTGCGCGTGCGCGTGCGCGTGCGCGTGCGCGTGCGCGTGCGTTTGTGTGTGTGTGTGTGTGCGGGTGTGTGTTTGTGTGTGTGTGCGGGTGTGTGTTTGTGTGTGTGTGTGCGGGTGTGCCGTTTGGGCTCTACTCTGTTATCCTGCCAGCTGCCTTGTGCAGACGTGACATCCTGTCTGCGAATTTCTTTCCCTCTCTTTTTTGTCTGTTTTGTAACATGAAATACTGAAACTTATGCTCTTGGTTCTCCCCCCCACCCCCCAAAACAATTTCAAGTGCCACATAAAGTCAAGTCTTTAATTATTGTTGGAAAAGAGAATTTTTGAAGAAGTGATATTCCTCCTGGCATAGCCGAGGTTTGTGTTATTGATGAGGTTGTGATACTTGAACAGGAACCAGTGTTGGTTTCAATTACCCCAGCTGTAGGAGAGAAGGAACAAGTGGTCTAGCTTCAACTGTTAAAAATGCTGAGGTTGTTCCGTAAAATGATAACTCATGAATTACTCTTAAGGCAGGCAGGCAGGCAGGCAGGCAGGCAGGCAGGCAGGCAGGCAGGCAGGCAGGCAGGCAGGCAGGCAGGCAGGCAGGCAGGCAGGCAGGCAGGCAGGCAGGCAGGCAGGCAGGCAGGCAGGCAGGCAGGCAGGCAGGCAGGCAGGCAGGCAGGCAGGCAGGCAGGCAGGCAGGCAGGCAGGCAGGCAGGCAGGCAGGCAGGCAGGCAGGCAGGCAGGGGGTACATGGCGGTAATGAGTGTGAGGCAGGGGTTTAAATAGTGGTGAGAACAGGTGAGGGGAGTTGTGCTGATGAGAGGGAAGTGCTTGATTAATGATCCGAGGCAGGTGAACGGAATTTAGACTGAGGGAGTGACTGACAGGTGTACTGAATAAACTGATTAGATGAGTGAGGAGGGTGTGGAGCTACACAAAGACACACACAGAAGGCAAAGCCTAATCGTGACAACTTGAGTATTTTCATTCTCTACTTGTTTTTGTAGTGTACTTCTACTCCACTACATTCAAAATGAAAATATTGAACCGACTCTATTACATGTATGTGCTTACTTTAGTTAGTACTTACTTTGTAGATTCAAATGAATAATACAAAATATACATTTAACGGTATTATATACGATTATACACCCCTCCAATACACAAACACACACACGCATCCATCCCTCATGCACACTTACACCACTGATTAATAATCCTTAGTTGGCAGCTTAATTTGCTTAATTGTGGTGTAATTTGGTTTAATAAACTTTTGTTAAAACTTTGTCATGGTGTGTGTCCTGTTTTTTGTGGTCTAAGAGCTGAGTCATAACAAATATATAGACCTTAAATTAACCAGAACTGACAGAAAGGGTAGCTTGTTTTTTATATGTGGTATGTGTGTGACAACGCACGGAACCAGTTTTAGCACTCTGGTGTTAGCTGAAAAATAAAGAGGAAGCTTTCCAGGAAGGACTGAGCAGTGTGGAGTTTTTTTTTTGTGTATCGCGGTTTTAACTTCAGTTTTCTGTCGTCTGTTCTGTCACTGATAAATGTTTCAGCCATGGGGATCATACAGCAGAGAAACCTTCGTTATTTGGCCATTGGTAAGACATATTCCCAAATTATATCTGGAAAGTTGCTTTTTTGTGTATGGTACAGCAGTTTTATTGTATGGTATGAACATGTTTCACTTTCAGTTTAAAGCTCCTTCACTTTATTTGAATTATCAAGGGAATCCAAAACACAACAAGGCAAACTTTTATTTCTGCACTTTTCAGCTTGCTGAATGTAATGAGCCAAACCATTTTTTCTCTTCTCTCTATAGTCTCTTTTCTCTTGACCTCAACTTCACCTGCAGCAGGTCAGTCAGTTCTACGGTGTGATGTATAAAATCTTTAAAGTTTTCAGTTGACGTTCTTTGTAAATAACTATAAGAGTTATTTGTTATGTTGTGTCTTGTGGTTCTGATAGATGCTCAGATCAGATTAGTTGGGTCTGGGTCTACTCGTTGCTCTGGAAGAGTTGAAATCTATTACAACAGTGCCTGGGGAACAGTATGTGATGACGAGTGGGACCTAAAGGACGCTGAGGTAGTGTGCAGACAGTTAAACTGTGGTACGGCAGTGAGTGCTACTCAGACGGCCCTCTTTGATCAAGGAACCGCTGACATCTTGCTTGATGATGTTGGCTGTTCGGGAACTGAAAGGTCTCTAACTCAGTGTGAGCACAGAGGATTTGGGACACACGACTGTGGACACGGTGAGGACGCTGGTGTCATCTGTTCAGGTGAGAAAACCTTTGGATAAATGTGACAATTTCTGTATATTCTAACAGCTCTAGTCTTTGTGGGTTGTGATGAGCCTTTTGGATGCAGCACTGGGTAAAGCGCTGTTAACCACACCCTGCAGCATGCTGTTAGAATTGAAGAGCAGAGTGTGAAATGTTGCTTAACACCCCATAAATTAAACGGTAATTAAAATTAAGACGATTTTTTTAGTGGTTGATATACTGTCTGTGTGAGTGATGCAAAGCACACACATGACTGAAAAAAAAACGATAAAAGAGCTCCAAAAAACAAAAAACAAAAAACCTGTTCTGTAACGTAGAATGGAACACCCTGTTGCTATGGATGTTTGATGTTTGAAATAAGGTGGAAAGCTGTTTCCTGTTGCAGAAACTGGAACGGTCACGAGTGTCCCGCTGTGCACAGCGGTGACGGACCGAATTTGTTTGAAACCCCACCTGGCTACAACTCTATTTAGGACTTTAGTCACCCCCATTTCGGTCAGCCCCACTTTGTCCATATTCGAGATGTCACCGGTTTGAAATTTGTGTTACTGCATGACAAAGTCAAGGTTTTTAAAAAGACAACCGACCTTTTCTTGATTGAAACTCGTTGCACTGGCTTGCGGACAGACAGGGACCGGTGCCTCTTCAATAAATGCAGTGAACCAGTCGGGGCTCCAGGGACTTCAATACTGTTTGCGGGTGAAATCTGGTCTGCCAGCTTTCTTACATCTGCCGGCCATAGTAAATATCCTCTGACTTTTTAAAGTATTCAACCAGTTCCCTTTCCATCTGAATTGAGAACAGTTGGTGCCCAGTACCCTCAAATTGGGGGTCATTTTGGCGCAGTATCTCGTTAGTGTCTGAAAGGGAATATCAAAATATGTAGCAACTCTGTGTGTAGTTTTATGCTGCAGTTTCCACTTCCTCACAAATGTACGATGCTTTGTGACATCTATAAAATAAATACATTTTTAAAGTTGAAACAAGTTTCTAAGGAAAATAAATAAATACACACACTTTTAATGCTGTGTGTGTGTGTGTGTGTGTGTGTGTGTGTGTGTGTGTGTGTGTGTGTGTGTGTGTGTGTGTGTGTGTGTGTGTGTGTGTGTGTGTGTGAGTGTGTGTGTGTGTGTGTGTGTGTGTGTGTGTGTGTGTGTGTGTGTGTGTGTGTGTGTGTGTGAGTGCTAAAGATGGAAACTGGTAGCGATTATGGTTGAGCGAGCAAATATGAAGTTTGATTAGCCTCTATTTACAAATACAATTTAAGATTATGAAATGTGATTACATTTTCATTTAATGTTTGTCTAACTGGGTGAGAATGTTATGGAAATAGCAACATAAAATGATGAAAATACTATGAACATTTTGATGTTAAAACAAAAACAGGTTTGTTAATGATGTTTGGTTTAGATTAAACCTTATGGTTGGGCTTAAAATAAGTGTATAAACTGACTAAAATATGTAAACACATCAACAAACGGAACTTCAGAGTAACTCAACAATACTTTGGGACAAAGTTATTTGACCCATCCACCTCCCCTCCACCCAACCACAGCTCTGAGCGTTGAATATTCACGTGGATGTGTTTTATTTGTGTGTCCACCACGAGAAAGGATCCCAATGCGTAATTTTTACTCATTACTTGGCACCACCACCAAATGCGCTGTTTAGAGATTGATGTCAATTCACCGTATTTCTGTGAGATCAGTTTGTGGTAACGCCCTCCAGACCGACGGCGCTGTTGCGGCAAAGTGTTGCTGTTGGCACCACTTAGCTGCGAGCGGGCGGCAATCTCCGGTTCTGAAAAGTGAAGCCAATGCTGAAGTGTCTTAAAATTACATTCTCTCTACTGGCCATGAGGGGGCGACTCCTCTTGTTGCAAATAGAAGTCTGGTTGTATAGAAGTCTATGAGAAAATTACTCTACTTTTCACTTGATTTATTACCTCAGTAAACATTATAAACATGAGATTATGGTCTCAATCTCTAGTTTCAAGTCTTTTTCAATACAGCATGATGTTCATTTAGTAAATTATGGTCCATTTAGAGTCAAATAGGGGGTATGCTTTAAGGCATGGCGTGTGATAGAGCCGTATATGGTGTCTCTACGTCCCTCTACCGCCGTACAAATATGGTCACTTGCAAAAAAAACAAGATGGCGACGGCCAAAATCCAAGATAGCAACGGCCGAAATGCCGAACTCGAGGCTGCAAAGCTGCTATCCGCAAACCAATGATGTCAGGACGACTACGTCCACTTCTTATGTACAGTCTATGGCTGGGGATCATTGGCTCAACCATCGCCACGTTGAGAGCCGTGGGGAGGCAATAGATATGCTCTGAATTGCATATGGAGAAAATTATAGTACAGGCAAGATCAAAGATACAACACATTTAATAATGATATTGTTGTGCTTTCTTTCAGCAATCCCCCCAAAGTCCAGAATCTCCATGAATCCTATCAGTGACGTTACCTGGGGTCAGAATGTCGTCTTTACTTGTTCCATCTTATTTCCCACTGAACAGCTTTTAAGTGGAACATTTATTTTGAAAAAGGCTTCAAGTTCATTCGAAAAGACCCAAATGTCAACAACCAACTCTGCTACCTTCAGCATGACTGAAGTCAACTTGAACAATGAAGGATCGTACCAGTGTCAGTACAACACCATGGTTTCAAGACTAAACGTCATCTTCCCTTTAAGTGACTCTGTCAGACTCTCTGTTACTGGTAAGGAAATCAATCCATTCCCTAAACTTGATCTTTCTTTTGACATGAAATGAAATTTGGCAAACCAAAAAAAACGTCGAAAGGTATACCTTAGCTCAAAGTCAATCGATTTATCATTCTAAGATTGTGTTTTTTTTTCAGTGAGACTCCCAAAGCCCAGCATCTCTATCAGTCCTGTTGGTGAGGTTACCTGGGGTCAGGACGCCGGCATCACTTGTTCCATCTCAACTCAGCATTTAGGTGGAACATTCATTCTGCAGCAGACCTCAGGCTCATTCAGAAAGACCCAAACATCAAGTACCAACTCTGCTACCTTCAACATCCTAAAAGTGAACTTTGAAAATGAAGGATCATACAAGTGTCTGTATCAGAAAAGGGTTTCTAGTCGAGACTTCAGCTCCCCCTTAAGTGACTCTGTCAGACTCTCTGTTACTGGTAAGGAAATCAATCCATTCCCTAAACTTGATCTTTCTTTTGACATGAAATGAAATGTGGCAAACCAAAAAAAACGTTGAAAGGTATACCTTAGCTCAAAGTCAATCAATGTATCACTCTAAGATTGTGGGGTTTTTTTCAGTGAGACTCCCAAAGCCCAGCATCTCTATCAGTCCTGTTGGTGAGGTTACCTGGGGTCAGGACACCGGCATCACTTGTTCCATCTCAACTCAGCATTTAGGTGGAACATTCATTCTGCAGCAGACCTCAGGCTCATTCAGAAAGACCCAAACATCAAGTACCGACTCTGCTACCTTCAACATCTTAAAAGTGAACTTTGAAAATGAAGGATCATACAAGTGTCTGTATCAGAAAAGGGTTTCTAGTCGAGACTTCAGCTCCCCCTTAAGTGACTCTGTCAGACTCTCTGTTACTGGTAAGACAAATTTATAAATAAATAGAATAATACAGCACAACATATAACAGAAAAACTATTACAATTACAGACGCATTTCACAAGGTAGGTTTCTTGAAGCAGTAATATTTAATTTTCAATTAAGTTTACTATATAATTGAGGGTTCGGGCGAGTAAGAAGAATTGCGTGTAATAGTCCACCTTCCATTTTCTCGCCCCCCCCTTCTGACGAGTTATTCGCGACAGAAAGTTAACATGTAATTTCATCAGATGGATCACTTTATTCAAACTGAGGATTTTGTTTGAGGATTTATAAAAAAAAATGTAGGGTGATGAAACCCTAAATTTCAACATAACATTTGTTTGTTTACATTTAGGGCACATTTAAGTAATGAGTAAAAAACATCTTTGTATAATAACGGGTCATCACGCCACACCATATTTGTACATTTTTCGTTACAATTTCCATTACAATATTTAAAAAATATTTAGTTTTGTTGTGCATCAGTATATCTTTGCTGTGTGCGGAAGCCATCTTGAACTGATATTTGCTGATTTACAAATCTAGGGAATTATATATTTTCATGTTTGTCCCTTTTGTACTCAGTGCCGCTGCAGCAGCCCAGCATCTCCCTGACGTCTCCTAACGGAGGGCTGGTCTGGGGCCCCGAGGGTGCCGAGGTCACCAGGGGTTACAGCTTTGTCTTCACCTGCTCCATTTCCTCCCATTATCCCGGAGGTGTTTTCTCTCTCATCTCCTCTGGCTCCGGCCTCAACAACACCAAGCCAGCAGTCAACCGCTCGGCCTCCTTTGACTTCCCTGTGGCAGAGTATGAGCACCTGGGGAACTACAGCTGTGTGTATGAAGTCATACTGTCTGCACGGAGATTCACTTCCACCATGACAGCCACCAATACTGTCATCATCAAAAGTAAGTAGAGTGTAGAATTTAAACTAAACACTACTATATTTCAGGGACAATAGCTGAGTGATGGTGACCACTATTTACTATGTGTAGCTGCATCAGCAGTACAACCATTTATTAACGGTGCTTTCCAGTAAAACTTTCCAATAAAACCGCAGCAGATAGAGAAACAATGAGCTGCATGGCTTGTGCATGTACCAACCATATAACATAATGACATTTCATGTCAATTAAGATTGGCCTCCAGATAAAACAAGTCACATATCGTTAAGCATGCAGTAGTGCTACAGCAGTGGTGACCATTGGACTATCGCCCTCTATTCATCCCCCCAAGAGAAAATTGGTGCAAAAAAGACAGAGTGATGTGTCCATTACTGTTTTTATCCAAGCCCCCAGGAAGAGCGCCGGGCTTTGAAGAAAACTTTTTTCATCGTGGCCAAATTGTGAGAATACAATTTCCGATGCTGTCACGTGATGCCATGGGACTCAAAAACTTCTACCCATAGACTTAAATTGGGAAAGACTCGTCTGTAACTCGGTGGATACGTTTATTAAAAAAAAAGTAAATCAACTCCCCATTAGGCCTGCATGGTGGTGTAATGGCTAGCACTCTATCCTCACAGTTGGGGTTCGATTCCCGGGCTGGACGGCCCTTCTATGTGGAGTTTGCAGGTCCTCTCCGGGTTCTCCGGCTTCCTCCTACAGTCTAAAGACCTGCAGCTTAGGTTAATTGATAAGCAGGATAAGCAGTTAAACATAATGGATAGATGGAACTCCCCATTTGGAACACACGAATATTTCTTATTTAAATCAGGAGGTCATAGAAGTTCCAAAACGCACTTTCAGCTGAATCCAGAGTTATTTTTCTTCCTACATTTATGTGAATGAGCCTGAGAACGAGGCTGGAACAATAGCTTGGAGGCGGGGTTTCAAAAATAGCTAGTGCTCTTGCTCTATGGGCCCATGGTTGCAAAAGATCGTCGGAAGATTTGGTAAATTTGCAGCAGGCATGGAGTGACGATGCAACTTTAGGTTAATTTATTTAGTGATGTTATTTGTAATTTCAAGAAGAGTTGGTGTGACGGGGACAGATAAGGGAAGTGGGAGGAGACACATCAGCGAGCAGTGAAGGCCTGACAGACAAGTAGGAGAACAAGGAAATGTGGGCTGAGAAGGGACATGGAGAGAGAAGACCATATAATAATGATAATATGAGGAGCTGTAATGTTATTATTGCAATCATCACCACCATCAAAATTAGTAATAATGTACTTAAAACAACTAAAACATTTTAACCAATATATACATTTTAAGTCATTGAACTCCACATTATTATATACAGTACTCAAAGTGCTTTTCTCTGTTTTATATTGTTTTAAATTGGATATCAATCCATATTATAAATCCATACATGATCAATCAACCAGGCTGATATATGTTGGACAATATTAGATTATGCTAGATATATGGTTTGTATATTTCGGCAGTTAGAGCTCATTTGAGAGCATCAACAAGTGGATTTTTTTAATTCTCAAATGTCCTCAGACCAAGGTGATTTATGTTGTGTTATATCATTTTACAAACAATTCTCATTGGCCCATCCGCTATATTGTCCTTTCACACTCCCAAATAGCAATATCAGTTTGAAAGAAATCTAAACTCTATTTGATCGGGCTTTGTATGTATTGTTCAGGCTATAATACATACATTTAACATACACAAAGCTACGGCAAACATTTTATTATGACTTTATACCATAAAAAATAAACTCTTCAAATTCAGACACACACACACACACACAGAGAGATAGATCTAGCAGTGATTCTTTAAGAAGATGGCTGTCATTTTTTAGCGTTGGTCACTTCAGTTTGTAGTTCAGCACCAGCTATTCAGCTATGTTGCACATATGAACCGTGGTTTTCTTGCCAGCAACTCAATTCCCCATTTGTATGCACTGTCAATTTGACTAAAGTGAGAAATTAAGTTTTCATGTTTTTCCTTAAAGCCTGTTCTTGACCAGGTACCTCCCCTCCAAATAATTAACACAGGAAGCTCAAACGTGTCTTCTCTGACAAGATAGCAGTTATTAATGCCATTAACTGTCAAAAGTTTTTCTCTCCTAGCGTCTTTGTTGCCGCTGGTTTCCTCAGTAGCGGTCGTGGTTCCGCTGCTGCTCCTGCTGGTCTTGGTGGCGGTCTGTCTGGTCTGCAAGAGAAAGAGACGATCCGAGCAGCCTGTTACCCTCGTCCAAACTCAATGTCTGTGCTCACCAGGACACACAGCACATTACATGAAACGAATAAAGCCTTATTCACATGGGACTAGTATTATCAGGGGACATCATGAAATTACATCTCTGTTTTATGCATTGCATTAGCACTGGATAAGCAAAGTCTGTATTTTACATCATACCCCAAATATGATGTCTATATTCATATTTAATAAGAAGAATATTATATTATATAGTCATATTAAAGTTCATGTAATATTCACAGACATCTTGCTCCTTGGCCTGTGTCAATGGGCCTCCATGCTGTGTAGAGAGATGAGCCTCCTGAATTTGCACCCAAAATGCAAACATCAGCATCCATTGATCCATTGTTTGTGTTTGAATGCTTGTAAAGAATTCACTCTAAAATGCACAAGACATTTTGTCCTGATGCTTGTGTTTGTGCTTGTGTTGCAGTGGCTGTCAGCAACGATTATGATAATAACACGCATGAGGACGAGGATGATGTCTACGAGAACATTACTCCAGCGGACACCAAGAAGAAACTCAAAGAGGAAGCTGGGAGAGTGGAAGAAGAGAGTGATGATTATGAGGAGCCAGAGAGTAACAAAGATCAAGATCCTGATTCTGACAAAGAAGAAGAAACCAGTGATGATGAAGCCGACTATGAAAATGTAACCCAGCCATTGGATGAACCAACTGTGGACATTTATGGAGATGAGGATATTTATCAAAACTTTTGAGAAATTGTAGCTTGATCTCTTCCTATAGTTTGTAACCTTGTAGGGTTGGCCTATTTGAACAAAGGAATTTTCACCAATAAAACAAATATAATTTTTAGCTAGTCTTGTGGCCCTGTAGCATCTTGGGGGAAATTACATATATATATATATACATTACATTTGTAATTAAATTTAAGATTAATTCCAGTCCCTCCTGCAACGTTTTCCAGCTCTTCCTGGGGGATCCAGAAGCATCCTCAGGCTAGACAAGATACATAGTCTCTCCAGTGTGTTCTCTGCCTTTCCTCTTAATACGTTGGACGTGCCCCGAAAACCTCTAAAGGGGGCGTCCAGGAGGCATCCTGATCTAATGCCCAAACCACCTCAGCTGGCCCCTTTCGACGAGAAGGAACAGCAGCTCTACTCCAAGCTCCCTCTGGATAACTGAGCTCCTCCTCCTATCTGTAAGACTGAGCCCAGCCACCTTATGAAGGAAGATCATTTCGGCCGCTTTTATCTGCGATCTCATCCAGCACAGGCTGTAAAAACAGCCACAGTTCGTGCTGGAGGTCACAGTCTGATAGATTAAATTGAACCACATCATCTGCAAAGAGCAGGGACGCAATTCTGAAGTCCCCAAAGTGTACACTCTCCTCCCCATAGAGATGCCGTCCTTGAAAATCATAAACAATTGGTGACAAGGAACAACCCTGGTGGAGGCCAACACCCTCTGGATGCAAGTTTTTCTTTCTGCTGATTATACGGACTTCACTTTGTTTAAACAAGGACTGGATGGGTTGTACCAACAACCCCAGTACCCCATATTCCTGCAGTACACCCTACAGGACTGCAAGGGGGACATAGTCATAAGCTTTCTCCAAGTCAATAGAACACATGTAGACTGGATGGGAAACTCTCAGGACCCCTCCAACAGACCTGCCAGGGTAAAGAACTGGTCCACGGCCAAGACAGAATTTGTATTGAGCCCCCCCCCCCTGAGCAGTGTGATAACCACACCTAGGTTCCTCCGCCCGGCTCACAATGCACCCAACCCCAAGGCATTTCCCGGTGGACCCACAGGGTGGCGGCTCCATGTAGATTTAAAGGCTGAGCACCATGTGTGTGTTATCCCTCTTCCGGGCAAGGTGCTGTAACAGTTTTCTGGCCAATTGGTAAAGGGTCAGTGAATCACTCTTGGTCTGGCCCTTGTCCCGGGACCACTTTGCCTTGGGAGACCCTACAAGGAGCTATTGCCCCAACAACACAGCTCCCAGGGTCATTGTGGCACTCACACTTCCACAACATTCTCTTTAAATTAACCTAATTTACTGGCTAATCTATACCTACATTTAGCTTCTTGAATTATCAAGTTAAAAGCATACATGCACTTTCTTGCTGAGAGTTAGATGAAAAAAAAGGTAACCACTCATTTCTGTATGCTAAATATGAAGCTACTAACAGCTGTCAGATAGTTTAGCACCGAGTCTGGAAAGGGGGGAAACAGCTAGCCAAACGAGATAGTAATAGTTAATTAGTGTGCTTTAGGTGTTGGTTGGCGAATTGTGTTACCTTTAGACAGAGTCAGGCTAGCTGTCCTTCCCCCCGTTTAGTCTTCATGCACAGCTACATATTAACCATGCAGACATGGTGGTATCGATCCTCTCATATTACTCTCAGCAAGAAAATGAATAAGTGTATTTCCTAAAATGTTGAACTATTCCTCTCAGTGGTATCGACCACACTTATATAAATGTTTTAATGTAGTTTGAAAGGCACATTTTAAATATTAGTTTTTTATGTTGAATATATTTTTACTCTTAAATTGTTGTATTTCATTCAAATAAATGTCTTAATGATTCTTGTAAGTATTCTTGCTTATCTTTTTGAACATAACCCTTAACCCATAACCATGTGTGCGTGTGTGTGTGTGTATGGGGGGGGGGGGGGGGGGTCTTCAGCTGGATGATCTCATACAACCATAAATATTGACCAGACTAGGCTGGGTGGTATAAAAATAGTCCAGTAATTTATAGCTGAGGAATCGGCAGCCATCTTGAATCTCCCTTTCTATTTACGTCCCTGGCATCCCTTGGTTCATTGACACACTTGTTTATTTCTGCAGTGGTCCTCCTGATGACTTAAAGGTTACTATCTTTCTTTTTTTCAGTCTGATTATGTCTTCATCCATCCAACTTCAATCCAATTGTGTGTATCCAAATCAGCATGAACACCTATTCCATACAACAACAGCTCAAACTCTAAAAATGACCACAATGGACGGAACACACGTTAAACACCCTTTTTACTGTTCACCACATATCACAATATCAAAATAATAGATGTAATTTGTGAGAAGTGAGAAAATACCACAATGATGCAGCTGTTATAAGCCAATCACATGCGAGCCAGTTCACCAATTGAGCCAATGGCGTGAGGGCAGTTTTACAGAGCTTACGCCGAGACAGCCACGAATAGATATGACACCCGTTCCTTGTAACGTTAGCACACTTGCTTCACACACATGCAGACATACTCTGGGAAATAATAGCACTCTGAGCTCATCCATGGAAGAGGCAGTGAAGAAGCCTCGTAACCTGAGACAAAACAGGCTTTGTTCACATTACTGGTCGACATGCTAAGTTCTGAACAGCTGCTAAAGTTGGATTCTTGGTTGTCAATTTATCTGTTGGAAGGAAAAAAATGGATGTTTACTATTTGTGTTGAAGAAAATCATCATATAATTTAGGATTGAACCAAACACATTTGGTTACATAAGAAAACAACTTGTTATGATTGAACACATTTGGTTTCATAAAAACATTCTTAGGAAGTGATTAAGGCGCGTCAGTAATATATCACTCCTATTTGTATCAAAACATTTCCCGTACACAAATCGTATTCTGCCACAAGGTTATCTTGACCCAGACAAAGACATGAGATCATGACATAATGAAGAGACCAGATGTGGCACATAGACATGTGAGCCACAACGATAGCAAAAGATTACCCATCTGTTCTGATACCACACTAACCACTGATAACCATTTCATTTCAACACATTTAAGTTACAATATGTCAGTTTTCTAGTAGGAATGAAGTGAATTGTCAGTTATTTAGTTTCATTGTCCAATCTAATTCTAGCTGTGGGTGACGTCCTGGCAGTTTGACAAATTCAAGTTTTGAGAGAAACGCTTATTCATTCTCTTTCCTAAAGTTGGATGAGAAGAGTGATACCACACTCCTGCCTGTACGTTGAATATGAAGCAGCTGGTTTGCTTATCTTAGCATAAAGATTGGAAATAGGGGGGTTATGATAACGTAACAACTTCAACAAAGTAAGTCTGCCTTTATTTATTTATTTATATGAATAAATAACTTTAACAACTTGAATATTAACTTATTAATATAACGTTAAAACTAATTCACTGTATACATTTTTTTTTAATGATACAAAAATAACGTTGTTACTAGGCAGAATATATTTAAAACTCAATCCAATGAGTAGTTCATGTCCATACACTGAACTGCCTGAGGGGACTGAGATACATTTTTATTTTCCTTATGCCCAGTTTTTCTTCTCACTTGAAGTGGTGTTTACTTTCAACTGCAAAGTTTGTGTTAACTGAAAAGACATTTGTTGAATAAAGTGCCAACGACTATTAACCCACATATTCTGATACTGCTACATGAAAAATGGGTAATGAGCTAATCTCTATCTGCAGCATATAATAGGAAGCGAAACTCTGATGCAGTGTGAACATAACACAAACAGGATACGACCATGAGCTGTCTTTAGCCTTTTGATGAGTTGCAGGGCATTCCTGACCTCGCTGGCACACACTAACAAACAGCAGTGAGCTCATGGGGTGTAAATAGCACGGTTGAAGGGACGGAGTGGGACAGCTGGGGTTTATAAAGGAGGAGAGTCCTGTGCAATGTTCCAAACTACCCGGTAGAAGACTAACCAGGAGAAGAAACTCTGGAAGCTCTCATTTCTCGCACTTCACCGGAGACTAAAGGCATCAAGTCTGAGAGAGGGAATCTGACAAGATAACTGACACATTGCAGGTTGCAAGTCGAGCTTTTGTCTATAACTATCGCTGATATGATGTCCCAGCATGCAGCCTTGACCGGCTTGTTCGGCGAGGACCCTTTCTTCAGCCAGGAGCAGCTGCTGTGGCCGCTGCGTCACAAGGCCCTCTCATCACTGCAGCAAGACTTCTTCAACCAGAGAACCAAAGTGGCCGACAGCCTTCTGAGGGGAATTCACGATAGGCCCCACCAGCTCAAATTTAGCCAGTTTCCCCTTATTTCCTCCACTTTGATGAGGTATGTACAATGAATGTGTTACTCAGTAGTGGTTCCACCTGATTGGCTTTGTTAAAGGGCGTTTTCAAACCTATGGCTGGTTCAAATCGGAATCAGTGGATGAGTTGGGGAAGATGATGCGTTTTCCCCATGGTTTGTTTCTTCAAGTGAATTAGTCACAAAAAGCCTTGATTCACTCTTCGGCCAGCTTCCAGCAGCTGTTGATTTCAGGCTTCTGCATTCACAGTAGCACACCTGGCAACAGGAGCCTTTTGGCTCAAACTTGCACACTTTGCCTTGTAGTCGGGTCAGATCGAGGTCGGATCACATTCCCACCACAAATGAATCGCTCTAGAATTAATGAATGACCGGTCCAGGAACACTTACTCTAGAAGGTCTTGATGTGGCTGTTTTGGTCTGCAAACGAAACGTACTGTCGAACCAGTCTGAGTCAACCGGGCTAAACAACGCAGGTTTGAAAACGCCCTCAGACACTAGTGGAGTCATGGAGCTGATTCTGATCTAGATTCTGCTTATTTTACAGGTTGAGTGAAGCTAAAGAGAAGGAGACTCCCAGCACGGAGCTGCACAAGGAAGCCCAGCTGGCCACAGCAAACAACAATGACCTCCTGGTGACCCTAGACGCTCGCGGTTACGCCCCCAATGACATCACTGTCAAACTGGAGGGGCGTAGCCTGGCGGTGGTGGCCATGAAGCAGGCCGGAGCAGAAGAGAGCGAGTCCTGCGCCTCTTCTTCCTCCAGCGCCTCCTTCTGCTCCTCGGCCTCGTCTAAGATGGGATTTGTCCAGAAGATCGACCTTCCCCCTCACCTGGATCTGTCGCGTCTCTCCTGTTCCCTGATGGATGATGGGCAGCTGCGTATCCACGCCCCCGTGGCCAAGCGGCCAATCAGTGAGGAGCAGGAGGTGCCCGTTCGGTTCAGGTCATCGCTGGAATTTCCCATTTCCAAGGACAAGGAGGAAATGGACTGAGGAGGAACAGAGAGACTAATGCACACATGACAAACTTAATGAAAACAAAACTAAATGTTATGCACACACACATACACACTTCCACTACAAGACTGTCTATAATGAGTTAAGTTTACCTTTACAAATTGAAGAGAATATGTATTTTATAATTATTTGCAATTTGTATAAACTGTTGAAATAAAATAAAGTGTTTTCAAAAACTGATATTTTATTAGTACAGTGGTGTGAAAAAGGGGGAGATGCCAGCAGAGGAAAAGATGATCTTAAGATCATTATGTACTTATCTCTAGTGGTATCTAGCCATGCGCATAGTTTTATGCTGGTATCCCCAAATGAAGGGAATATGGAGGGCAATGGAGGAATTAATTTGTGATGCTCAACACACACAGAAAAACAGCAGCATCTGTGTCCTTGTTTCTATGGATTGGTTCTATGGATTAAAGTTGTAATGGATATATTGCATCAGTAAGAAGTCATCCTTCTGAAAACTGTTAACAGTATTCTGTGTGAATTATCCACTATAAATGCAACACAGTTTTTTTGAATACCGTGCTGCCTTCTATTTTATTATAACATTTTTAATGTTGTGAGCAAACAAAATTCCATCAACCGTCATTATATTGCGTAAATCTCCAAGACAGGCATCTAAAAACCTAGGTCGATAAATCCAAATGTATCTGCATTTCAAGATACGGTAGTAGTATAAGGTATATAGTCATAAAAGCCATAAATAATCATGAAAAGTCACAGAATATTTTTTTTATTTAAAAAAAAGAGTTTAAAAAAAGTCATAGTATGGTATGATAAAAAAAAGTCATAAAAAGTAATATTACAGTTTGTAATAAAAAAGTCAGAAAATAATCATAGCAAAGCATTTCGGCAAAAGTATTAAAGACATAATGGTATACTATTTTGAAAAAGACAAAGCAGCGATGTGAGGGTCCCGGGACATGTGTACAGATTGTAAAGCCCTCTGAGGCAAATTTTTGATTTGTGATTTTGGGCTATACAAAATAAATTGAATTCAATTGAAAAGTTTCATTGTATAGAATGTTGAAAAAAATCTAATTTGAAAAAGTCATTAAAAAGTCAATGGATAGAATATCGGAAAAACGTAAGAAAGTCATCGTATAATCATATCGTGAAATAAGTAAAGGGATAGTGTGTCGAAAAAAGTCCTAAAACGTCAAAGTATAATATGTCAGAAAACAGTCAGTAAGTATGTAAATAAAAGTCCTAAAACACCATAGTATAATTTTTTTTTTAAAGTCAAAGTAAAGTATGTTGAAAAGTCAGTAAAGTATAGTTAGAATAAAAAGTAATTAAAAAGTCATTGTTTGTCAAAAGAAAATCATAAAATAGTCATAATTCATCGCGTTTAAAAAGTCATAAAACGTCATAGTATAATATATATGAAAAAAAGTTGTTGAAAAATGTATAAAAGTCAAAAAAATGTAAAACAGTCAGTATAGTATGTTGAAAAAAAGTCATAAAAACTAAGTCATAGCATGTCGAACAAAAAACATAGTGACCTTCATCAGGTTAATTTCCAAGTCAATAGGAGAGGTTGATAGACCCACGTGGACCAATCAGGTCACACTAAACAATGACATCACTCAAGACATCAATCAAGAATCATAAACATCACATCATGGCACCAAAGGCATACAATATAAATATGAAAACATATTTTTCATAGAAAATGTACATCAACATAATGAAGAAAAGCTGCCATACCAAGATAAATGTTTAAAATGTAGTTCAGACTTGGTTGTAGCTTGACAAATATGTCATCTAGAGTCTGTCCCGACACAAGAAAGGAGAAGAAATGGTATTATTTAAAAAATATATATAAACTTTATTTCGCAATTATAAACGAAATCCTATTATAAGTTCTTTGAAAAAGTCGTTAAAAAGTCTTTGGATAGAATGTCGAAAAAAGTCATCAAAAGGTTAAAGTATAGTATTTCGAAAAAATCATTAAAAAGACAAAGTAAAGGATGTCAAAAAAGTCATAAAAAAATCATGTCGAAATTAAGTCAAAAAATAGTTTTTTCCATAACAAGCCAGAAAAAAAGTCATTGATATAAGTAAAAAAACTTTATATAATATTTTGTCATATTTAGTCATTAAAAAGTCAGAAATGTCAAAAAACGTAAAAAATAAATAAAAAGTATATGTTGATAAAAAGTCACAAAAAGTCACAAAAAAGTATGTTGAAAAAAGTCTTTGAAATGTCATTGTATGATATGTCGAAAAAAATTATAGTACAGTATCTTGTAAAAATGTACGAGTATAGCATGTGGAAAAGAGTCATAAAAGACTCTTACGTTTAGTATGTTAACTTGGAGATAAAACTTAGCTGAATTTCAGGAGCAGGACCACACCTTAGCCACTCCCCCACTTCCGGCCACACTCCTATATATACCCACCCACTCTAAACCTCGGCTTGTTCGCGTTTTCCGCACGGCTCGTGCCTCCCGCATTCGAAACCGGAACACCACACAGAGAAAAAAAAAAAAAAAACCTTACCTCGCCAACATGTACCCGCCGTTCATCAGCCCATCCGACGACAACAACCAGTTCGCCTCCCCAGAGGCCACCCGTACAGCCCACGAAACGCCGCCAACCGCCATCGAGAGGGTCCAGGCAGCTCAACGCAGCCAAACCCACCGATCTCCACCACGCCAACCAGCCGCATCCACCCGCCAGAATCCCTCTCGCTGTCCAATCCGACAACACGAAGACTCAGATCAACGGTCGTCCTCCAGTAACCCACATCTCGGTGGCAGAGGGAGAGCCGCCACCCCCAGACGCAGACAACGGAAATGTAAGTCCCCTCTCTCCTCCTCCGCTCGCTCCAGACACAGCGCTCGGGAACGAACCTCCGACAACTCAAGAATCTCCGACGACTCCAGCACGCCGCGCTCAAAGCCGCTGCCACCGCTCCCGTGGCCCGGTCAGGTCCCCCTGACTGTAGTCCGCCTGCTAAGAACACTAAAAGAGAAGGGGATTCCGCACCACCACTCACAGTGTTTCCCTCAGTAGTCTCCTTCTCCGTGTCCCGCCCACTGCCGTGCCTCTCTCCGTAGGCACAGCTGTGCCTCATCTCCCGTGATCATCTCCAGCCGACATAAATACTCCGGTCATTCTCGTCCTAGCTGTCAATCCGTCCGTTTACCTACCTGGTATTCCGACCCGTGAGTAGTCCGTCTTTCACCTTGTCAGTTTCCGGTTCTAACTACCTGTTTTGTTTTCGGTACCTGCCGTCCAGTGTCGAGCCTCGGGTCTCACCTGTGCGAAGAAGCTTCCCAGTTCGTTCCTCGGAGATCAGCTGTGAAGTCTTGTCGATCCTGTGTCGAGCCTCGGGTTTTCACAGAGTCGACCCAGCCTGCCTGCCTGCCTTCCAGCCGCGGACGCAGCGGAGCCACTTTCCGGCTCGGATCCGAGCGGAGCGCGTGGACGCGCCTCCGCTTCTGACGTGACTGTTTGCTGCCGGCTTCGTCTGCCGCTCCGAGGAATTAGCCACTTTCCGGCTTGGACCGCTTTGACGTGACTGTTTTGCTGCCGGCTTCGTCTGCCGCTTCGTGGGATAGCGGAGCTCTCTCCCAGAGCTTGGACTTTGTTCTTTCCTGTGTTTCTCTGCCCGTGAATAAATCCTGGTTTGAGAAAGTTATCAGCTGTCCTGTGTCTGCATTTGGGTCCGTGAACACACCACATCATAACAGTATCGCATCGCAGCAACGCACCGCAGCAATGCAGCAACGCAACAACGCAACGCAACAACGTAGTGGGACAACCGCCCTTAGAGGACTCTCTAATGAAACGTTCTATGACATCCAAACCGAAATGGAACCATTAATCTACCGTGCCGTTCGTCTCGACCTGACTCGAATCCAATCGTTCGCTCATCCAATTCGTGCCTTCGCCGCTACATAATGCATACACGCATAAATATAACCTACGCAGCATGGCTACGTAAACCATCACGGCGATACAGAAACAATCGGTGCCCGCAGCAATTCGTGGCCATCCCCGGACAAATTGAGAACCGTCCATTCAGCCACGTTTAACGAGCATAGCTACCAAGCCGTCTACAACACTCGTAGATTACAAGTTTTAAACCCTTACACTCATTCAAGAGAACTGTTCCTGCTCATCATTGGCCATACAGCTTCCCATGCTCCTAGCGACTGCTCCACGGTAGCAGCGAGTGGGACGGGAACCCGGCACCGGGATGCCCACGACCCCAGTCTTCCATTCCAAGCAGCCAAACCTGGCAGGAGAACCGAACGTCCGCCGCCTACTACAGCAGCTCTCTCCAGCCAGGGCACCTAGCACCGGAACGTCAGTGCCCAAAGCCCTCCACCTCCAGCAATCCCATCAACCAGCCTCAGCAGGAGAACCTGGGTCAGGCACCTGGCACTAGGACGCCAGTGCCCCCGCCACCTACTTCCAGGAAGCCAAGGCACCCGGCAGTGACGCCAGTACAACCCCCGCCGTTTACCTTGCCACAGCAAGTTGCCTAGCCAGGGCACCTGGCACCAGGATGCCAGTGCCCCCCGCCGCCTACCTCCAGCAAACACAGCAAGTTGCCGTAACCGGGACACCTGGCACCGGGATGCCAGTGCCCACCGCCTGCTACTTACAGCAACCACAGCAAGTCGCCTTAGCCAAGGAACCCGGCAGTGATGCCAGTGATCCACGCCGTCTACTTCCAGCAACGGACCCACACAATTGGTCCACACAACAATGCCGCTCCCCCTGCCGTTTTGGGGGGTTTCCACGACGGAAGACGTTTTGCCATAGATCGGACCTCGCAAGCAATGCAAGTCGCTTTTTCCTTCATGCTACCAAACCCGACCAATAGTAGCCGCAGCCATCACGTGGTTCCGCGATCGGGCCAGCGAGTCCACATCTTAACTCCTGACAACCTAGCGGTCGTTTACCCAATCACCAAAGGACGCTGGACACCCGCTGGACACCCTCGACGGACACCCATCCGTCGAGGGTGCGTTCTCGATGCAGCCCACGTCCGGGCCACCACAACGCCGTGGCTTTCTCACTTCCCATCCCAGAAGTTCAGAAGCTCCGCCCTCCTGCAGACACCCGTCTGACATCGAGAGAAGAGAAAGAAGAAGCCGTTCCCTTCCTTCGACAGGGCCTCCCTATGCAGCTTCACCTACCATGCCCACTTGACTATCCGCACCAAGATATCCAATATCAAGGTTTACCTCAGCGGCATCAACTTCTTCGCGAAACTACTCACCGGCTCCCCCTGCTCCCCCACAACGTTCTCTCAGTCGTCTTTGCTCTTCAAAGGCCTCCAGCGCCGAACGCCTCCGCCGAACGCCTCCGCCGAACGCCTCCGCCGACTCCTCGCGGTCTTCCGCTAACCTCCTATCTCGTTCCTCGCTGCGTTGCCACCCTCCGCTCCAATCGCCTTCCCGTCCACCTGGCACGCACCCTAGAATCCATGTTCCACTTGCTTCTTCGGCTTCCTACGATGCTCAGAATTCACGTCTCATTCAGCCATGTTTAACCCTAGTCTCCACCCCCCATACCAAATCTACACTCGCCACAGCTCCAACGACCTGTGCAACGGGCAGGCAGCCTTGCTTCCTTGGGAGGGCTTCTTGGGGGTCTGCAAGGCCCGAGAGCCACAGTGGACCTTCAACCTAGCCTTTCCCCAAACCACTTCATCCAGGCTAATCTCCACCAACCATTCCCCAACGCTGAGGTGGGGCCCTAAGCTAGTTAATTGGAGATAAAACTTAGCTGAATTTCAGGAGCAGGACCACACCTCAGCCACTCCCCCACTTCCGGCTACACTCCTATATATATACCCACCCACTCTAAACCTCAGCTTGCTCGCGTTTTCCGCATCCCACCCTCTTGTTAAACCATTTCACTCAAAGGTTATCTTCCCCCATAGTCACCATCCTCCTGTTCCACATGGACACCGGGGGGTCTGCAAGGCCCGGGAGCCGCAGTGGACCCTCAACCTTTCCCCAAACCGCTTCATCCAGGCTAATCTCCACCAACCATTCCCCAACGCTGAGGTGGGGCCCTAAGCTAGTTAAATAAGTAATAAAAAAGTCAAGCATAGTATGGGAAAAAGTCATTTAAAAGTCATGATTTGTCAAAGAAAGTCTCAAAAAATTCATTGTATAATATATTTATATTTAATGTGTATGAAATGTCGTAGTTTAGTGTGTCCGTGTGGGTGACTGTGGCTAAGTGGAGAGCAGGGCCATCCTTCAATCAGAGGATCGGCGGTTTGATCTCCGGCTCCGCTAGTCGCATGTCAATGTGTCCTTGAGCAAGACACTTAACCCCAAATTGCTCCCGTAGCTGTGCCTACGGTGTATATGTTACAGGTCCCAGGATGACTGAGCCTGAGAACAGATTTATGCCTGAGAAAAACAGGAAACAATAAGACAGGCAAATATGTGGCTTCTCAGTTCAGCGTCTTCTCAAGCTATGAGAAGGAAGACGCTGCACGTGCACATACAGGTCTCGGGTCGCGAGGCAGAACCACAGCGCTGCACTGCCACCTACTGGGCATATATAGAAATACACTTCTAAAGGAAGTTTTATTATGATTAGCAAATCATAGAAATTCGTTAAAATAAACAAAATGTGACTATACATTTTGTGTGCGTCACACGCTCCCGGACAAAAATAAAAATGGCTCCTGACATTGCAAAAGAAAACTTATTCAAACACTACTGCAAAACCGTTCAGTTCTTTCAACCAATTCAACATACTCTAGTGTCTGCATAGACGAGGTAAGGTAAAGATAAGTATGTGTTCGGTAGGTATGTGGAGGTGTGTGTGTGTGTGTGTGTGTGTATTTCAGTGTAGGTAAACAGGAACAGAATAAGGCACTACTGTGGTGTATGGCATGGCCTGGTATGTCAGTGCCCGATTAGGTATTTGGTAAGACGCCTGGTAAAATGTTGGATAGTGCTCCTGTTGTGACATGGGGCATGGCTGCATTCCCCAGACGGGCATTGGCTGTACCCTTACACTGTTTACAGAGCTGTGTGGGTAGTATGAGGGCTGACCCAAGGACTCATACGTCAATATCCGTTTGGGCTTTCTGTCTCGTGTGGACCTCCTGACTTGTTCACTCTCTGTGTCAACTGCTCCAAAGGCTATGGATCCATCACCTTCATCTGTACTGGGTCTAGTTCCCTCATGCTCATACTCTCCCAGTTGTGCTTGGTCTACGGGTAGGCGATGTCCATTGATCTGCACTTCTGGTCGGTCCTGTCTCAGTTCTCTTTCAGGTATGAAAACATAGGAGTTTTCTCGTCTGTCATCTCTCACAGGTCGTGCTGTTCTACTAGTCTCCCTTGCAGGTAAGATGACTCTGGGTTGTTCAGGCCGTTCTGAAGTTGGAATATGAGCTGCATTTTCCCAAGGTTGAGAAGTAGGTCTCACAACTCCCATTTCAGTTTCTGTTTGTCTTGGAACCCTCAACCAGTACTGTATCCTTGGAGTGTCCTCGTCTGTGCCTGAAGAATCACTGTTCTGAGATAACTCCCTCTGGTTTTGTGTCCTTGCAGGTCTGTTTTGCACTCTTCTCTCTGTGAGTTGTGTGGTCTTTGTCTGTGGGGTTAGGTCAACCGGTAGGTCATTTACAACATGCAGGAGATTTCTGTGAAGAGTCCGCACTCTATTCCCACCAGTCTCTGGGGACACTTTGTAGACGGGGTTCTCATTCACTTGTTCTCGAACGACATACACTGTTTGTTCCCAATAGGACCTTAACTTCCCTGGACCCCCTCTCTCACCCAGGTTCCGGACCAAGACCCTGTCACCAGGCTGGAGGATGACTCCTTTCAGGTGACGATCATAATATCTCTTGCCTCTAGCGCTTGATTGTTGACTATTCTGAGAGGCAACTTGATAGGCTTCTCTCATTCGCTTCGCCCATTTCTATGCGTAACCCCTGGGAGAATCTGCTTCCTCTTCTGTGGACAGCCCAAACAATAGGTCAACAGGTAGGCGCGGATGACGTCCATATAGTAAGTAGTGTGGTGAAAACCCTGTGGCTTCATGTTTGGTGCAATTATACGCATGCACAATCTGTGGTAGGTGTTCTTTCCAATTACTCTTCTCTTTCTCTTCTAGGGTTCTCAGCATCTGAAGCAGGGTTCGGTTTAGACGTTCTGCTGGGTTACCCTGAGGATGGTACGGT
This sequence comes from Leptoclinus maculatus, assembly GCA_032191485.1. Taxonomy (NCBI): domain Eukaryota; kingdom Metazoa; phylum Chordata; class Actinopteri; order Perciformes; family Stichaeidae; genus Leptoclinus; species Leptoclinus maculatus. Next base: position 1,580,101 of record JAVDOI010000002.1, on the reverse strand, counting down.
GTTGTCCTGGAGTGGCTTACTCCAGTTAGTTGTTGTAGAGTTTTGAATAGTTCATTTTCGAACTCTCGGCCCTGGTCATGGTGTAGCTTGGCTGGGTATCCAAAACGGGGAATGAAGTCGTTGAAGATTCTTTCGGCAGCTGTTCTTCCAGACTTGTTTCTCGTTGGATACGCTTGGGCAAACCTGGTGAAATGGTCTATGACAACCAAGATGTATTCATAGCCACCCTTGCTTGTCTCTAAATGCATGTAATCAATGGAGACCAGTTCCAGTGGTGAAGTGCTGGTGATACTTCCCATTGGTGCTCTGATGTGAGTGACAGGTTTCTTCTCCTGGTCACGTAAACTTCAATGTCTCTCTTCATAAAGGGCCAATAGAATCTATCCCTCGCCAAGGTAAGGACTCTCTCAGTTCCTACGTGACCCATGTCATCATGGAGGTGCTTTAAAGCCACTGCGTGGTACTTTATTGGGAGGACGAGTTGTTGTCGCTGCATTGTCTGCCTGTACAGCAGTTGATTCCTGATGTGGAGTTTCCCCCATTCATGCATGAGTTTTCGCAGCGGACCATTTGCTCCTCGTCGATCTTCATTTGACAAGACTCTCTTCATTTCCTTCAGTCTTATTAGTGCCCCAATAGCTGGGTCTTCTCTCTGAGCCTTGACCAGCTCATCATGGTTAATAGTAGGCAGATGTTCTATCCCATGAGGCTCTGGGTCTTGTGCAAGATTAAGAGCTGCCACATAAGCAATGTCTTGTTCCTCTGCAGCCTGACTACCTTCCCACGTTGCAAATACAGTTTCCTTGGACAATTCTTTGGTGCATTCTGTCACATACCTGTCAAAGTCCAGTGGTAGACGGGAGAGGGTGTCAGCATCAACATTGCTCTTCCCTGGTCGGTATCTTATATCAAATCGGAAGTCTGCAAGTTCACCTACCCATCTGTGACCAACGGCGTTTAGTTTGGCTGTGCTCATGACATATGTCAGTGGGTTATTGTCTGTGTAGATTGTGAAGTGGGGCGCATAAAACAGATAGTCCCTGAATTTCTCACAAACAGCCCATTTCAAAGCGAGGAACTCAAGCTTGCCAGAGTGAAGCCTGTAGTTCTTCTCGGCCGGAGACAAAGTCCTTGAACCATAGGCGATGACTCTCAGTCTTCCTTCCTGGCGCTGGTAGAGCACTGCACCTAACCCTTGCTCTGAGGCATCAGTGTGTACAGTAAAGGGCAGGTCAAAGTCAGGGTATGCTAGTACAGGTGGGTTGGTAAGTGTGTCAATGAGCTGGTGGAGGATACCTTGGTGCTCTATCGTCCACTGGACTGGGGACCTTGATGAGAGCTGGGCACCTTTCCCTCTCTTCAGTATCCTCGGTGGGTTTTCTGCTGTACTTCCTTTTACCTGCAGCAATTCATAGATGGACTTGGCGATGCGGGAGAAGTCTTGGATGTATGTCCTATAATAACTGAGGAATCCAAGTAGCTTCCTGACATCTCCTACCGTGTTGGGCGTCTTCTCTCTTAAAGCCAAAACAGCATCCAGGTCCTTTGGGTCTATCCGTACTCCCTCTGCAGAGACCAGCCTTCCCACATACCTGACTTCATGCTTGAATAAATCACATTTTGTTGGTCTGAGCTTCACACCATGCCGCTGTAGAGCTCTCAGGACCCGCCTTACCCCCTCAATGTGATCTTCAAAGGATTTGCCATAACAAAGGACATCATCCAGGTAGGGAATACAGCATTCATCCCGCAGGCTGTCAAGCATTTCCTCCATGCTCCTCTGAAAGGCAGCTGGAGCATTAGAGAGGCCAAATGGGATCCTCACCCATTCATAGAGACCCCAGGGTGTGACAAATGCTGTCATGTGACGAGATCCCTCAGCAATGTAGCCCTGGTGATAGGCCTTTCCTTGGTCCAGAATGGTGAACCAGCTGTGACCTCCAAGGGTGTTAATTAGGTCTTGAATGCGAGGTAAGGGGTGTCGGTCCGGCACAGTCTTTCGATTGAGTAGTCTGTAGTCAATACACAGTCTGAGTGTTCCATCTTTCTTTCTAACACAGACCACTGGAGCAGCAAATGGTGATTTTGACTTTACTATCCATCCCTTAGCAAGCAGAACCTGTACATATTCCTTGACCTCCTTGTAGAGTGGCTTGGGAATAGATGCATAAGTTCGCTGGACAGGAATATCATCCTTAAGGTTGATGCTCATTTGGAGACTGGGGATGCATCCAATGTCATCATCATCCTGAGCAAAAGCTCCAGATTCTTCGTACAGCATTTGGTTGACTTCTTTCTGTTGTTCCTCTGTTAGATGGCTTATGTCAACAGGAGGGTGCCACAATGGGATTGAGTTGCAATTGTTTAACTGAGTGGCTGGTGAAGAGTCAGCACCATGTACTAGGTTTTCATGTTTCTTGTGACTCTCTGGCTCTGCTACTTCTATTATTTTATCAACAAGCTCAATACTGCCAATAACTGTCTTGCTGGGCAGTATCACGTCCTGCTCTGTGTGGTTCCCTATAGGCACTTCAACATAGGGCCTGTCAGACTGATGGATTTCCACTAGCCCCACACCTATGTCTAGTCTCTCTAATGGTAAGCTGTTGAATTTGGGTTCAAATAACACCAATGAGCCAGAGGAATGAAAATTGTCTGGGACTTGACATTTGACATAGGCAACTTCTCCAGGACGGATGATAGCCCCTTTCAGACCGACCTTCACAGTAGTATATTCTTCCTCTGGTTTTCGGGTCTGTACAAAACTCACTATTGCTTCAGCTTTGACACTGTCAATTTCCATGGCTCCAGCGAGGAGATTTGTGAGGATAGTCAAGACTTTGGGTCTGCTTTGTTGCCCCATGATGAGCTCTTGAATTACATTAAATCCAATCAATGGCCTTTCTATCTTTAAACGACTCACTAGGAACGGCACTCGAATAGAAAGGTCTGGGTCATCGTTGCCTTGTAAGTTGACTATTACCTCAACCCATCCGTCGTAGGGTACTTCGTCTCCTGTGATGGCTAGCACATCCAGTTCCTTGTCAATGAGCTCACTGAGCGGTCGAATATCTTGACAGGGTAAGTATTTCTCTTTTCAGGTACGATCAAGGATACTCACATTTGCTCCAGTGTCTAACAGAACGGTGACAGCATAGCCAGCCATGCTGCATCTTAGTAGTGATCTGCGTCCTATGAGTGGAGCTACTTTGTCTGTGGCTGGCTGTGTGTTGTTGGACAGCTGAGGGGAAGTGACTGAACTGACATCGACAGTTTTGGACGCCAGAACATCACTGCAATGGGACTTGGTCTTGAATGCGGTCACAGGTCGTCCCTCTTCCATGACCGAGGCCCGTTTCCCGACGGCTTTGGTTTCTTCAGGCAACCTACAGCACGGTGACCTTCACCTCCACAAGCGAAACAGTGGCTACAGTTAGGTAGACCGTGTTCTACACACTGAGGGCATCCAAAAGGTCTTTTCTTTCTCTGTGACATAGCTTTGTCAGTGGGGTACTTATACACAGGTGAGTATGGCTGTTCAGGTGCCTGAGTTTGTGTTCTAAGTTGTTTCAATGAATCTATGGTCTGGTTTAAGGCCTCGACCTGAGCCGTTAGTCTCTGAATTGTCTTGTCTTTATTTTCAGTACTCTTATCATCTTTGTTTGTCTTTTCCGGTTCAGCATGAGTACTGTGAGCCTGAGTCACTTTGCGGATGGAGCTGCGACCCAGTCTGCGCTTCCTTTCACTTTCTTCATTGGTAGTTCTGATTACTTGCCTCAGTAGGGATTCATCAGACACGGTGGAGTCAGACAGAAGAGGTTTTAGATCTCGCCTCACATCCTCATGTTTCTCACCCAGACCTTGGTAGATGGTGTTAAGGAATACACACTGTACTGTGGATGCATCATACTTAACTACAGAGTTAGATTGTCTGGATGTGAACATTATCTTCTGCTTTAGCCCAATTGTCCTGTATAAAAACTGCTGAGGTGTCTCATGTTCATGTTGTTTCGCACACATCAGTTCTTGAAATAGCTCTGTGCTGCCCCTCTCACCAAGATGAGATTGGAGGAAACTTTTCAGCTCTGTGACAGTCATTTCTTCTTTGTTTGTGAGCATATCTCTGAAGTTTCCAGGTTTAATTACGCGCAGCACTCCTCTGATGATCTCATTCTCTGTGTGTCGTTCCCTCAGTCCCTCATCTACTTGTTTGCATACACTGTTATAGCTCATATCTGATGCAGTGTCCCCTATCTGCCCTCCATGTATTTTAAATTCCCTACGCTGTAGCAGTGGGAGATCCCTTAAGGCTATCATAGTTTCACCTGCATGAGTGGGCTGCTCTGTTCTGAATTGAGGTATGTAGTGAGGTGAGTGATCAATGTGTAGCCTACTGGTCTGAGTGGGCTGTTTCTCGGTACTGGAGTTAGGTAAGTATGAGGGTGGGTGGACTGTGTTTAGCCTGCTGGGCTGGTTACCATCCCTCAAACTAGGCAGCTGCTTGTTTGTAGTGTGTGTGGTAAATGGGACATTTAACTGGAGGAGTTTGCTGTAAATCTCCTCATAACTGGACAGCAACTTCTGCATATCAAGCTCATTGGTATCAGTATTAGCAGTGACTATATCAGTTTGTGTGTGAGCCCCATGTGTGTCAGTGTTCACTCCAGTCACTTCATTTAGCATTGATCCAGAATACTCATTAGCAGTAGCTCTGTCAGTGGGCAATGAATGCATCATGGTCGGTGTGTTAATCTCCACCTCAGTAGTAAACTGTTGAGTCTCTGGACTCTCGCTATGGTCTTCAATGATCTGATCTACTTTATCTTTCAGGTCAAGTAACCATGACATACCCTCATCTTCTAACATCAATAGGGAGTTGCTAGACATATAAGCAGACAAATATTCAAAACAACTCTCCTCGTCATTTTCGTCCAACTTATCTGATTCAAGCTCATCAACTGGTCCAATGCTTAGAGTGAGCTCGAAGATCTCTTCAGATGTCAGGTTGTGGAGTCCTTTCTTTATTGTCCAAACAAGTCTCTTTCTCTCGTTGTCAGACATGCTGCACGTTGTCGACGCCCTGGGACTGTTGAGTTGCGCTCTCTTGGCTTGGATTCCACTCTGCTGGTTCCCTCACCCTGGCAGTTGCACACTCGTAGTGCCCCTCGCTCTGGCAACGTGTCGTCACTCTGGCCCACGGTTCATGGATCACTGGATCAGCAGTTGTCGGATCCCCTTAGCACTGCCGATCCCGGACGAGCCCCCAAAGATCTGTTACAGGTCCCAGGATGACTGAGCCTGAGAACAGATTTATGCCTGAGAAAAACAGGAAACAATAAGACAGGCAAATATGTGGCTTCTCAGTTCAGCGTCTTCTCAAGCTATCTTTTTTATTTCACACTTCAAGTGAAAATCTCTTGTATATAAAACACAGGAAAAATACATAAAATTGTCCTAAACAAAATAAACAAAGGTTACACTACTCTTATTACTTATCACGTTGCAAATACTCTTATTACTCTTATAGTGACTTAGTCACTTTTAATCAACACATCTGTTGTCGTTTGGGATAAAACCCTTCCAAACTGCACTTTGGCAATGTGCCCACAATCCACTGTGGCGTACGTGAGGAAGACACCATTCCAAATGGCGGCGCTGCGTCACCAGTACAGCTAATCGCTAACAAATGCTAACAAACATTCTCAAAAGTTATATACATATTACAGTCACATTAATTAACATATTTAGTATGAATCGACCTACTAGAACATAAAGAGTCGATTCATTTTGTTCATTTGGAAAAAGTACAATGTATAGGAGTCAGATAAAAACGAGGGATTTACTACAGGGCTACTATCAGCTTAGCTAGCACTCAACAGTCAGTCTTAACTCACGTAGCTGCCAAACAACTACATAAAAACACAAAATACTCTATTAACTGTTGAGTACACATTGGTCCCCAATTCATGTGTCATCTTTGGTGCATTTTACATATTACTAACCTGAGAAAAACAGGAAACAATAAGACAGGCAAATATGTGGCTTCTCAGTTCAGCGTCTTCTCAAGCTATGAGAAGGAAGACGCTGCACGCGCACATACAGGTCTCGGGTCGCGAGGCAGAACCACAGCGCTGCACTGCCACCTACTGGGCATATATAGAAATACACTTCTAAAGGAAGTTTTATTATGATTAGCAAATCATAGAAATTCGTTAAAATAAACAAAATGTGACTATACATTTTGTGTGCGTCACATATAGATAGACACTGAATTGTAAGTCGCTTTGGATAAAAGCGTCTGCTAAATGATTGTAATGTAATGTGTCGAAAAGAGTCATTAAAAAGTCATAGCATACTATGTTGAAAATAACATAAAAAGCTATAAAATGTTATAGTATGTCAAAAAAAGTTAGAAATTAACCATAGTATAGTTTGTTGACAAAGTAAAAAATAAATCATAGTCTTTCAAAAAAGTAATGAAAATTCAATTGTCCTTCAATCACAAGATCGGCGCAAGTCGCAAGACACTTAAACCCAAATTGCTCCTGTAGCTGTGCCTACGGTGTGTGAATGTGTGTGAATGCTAGTTAGTCCTGATGGGCAGGTACATGGTAGCCCCTGCTATCAGTGTATGAATGGGTGAATGATGACATGTAGTGTGATAGCGTTTTTAGTGCTCGGAAAGACTAGAAAAGTGCTATACAAGTACAGTTCATTACCATAGTTGAGAAATATTCAATCTTGACGGAGAGCAGAGACAGAGCTCCAGTCGCTTCAAATGCACATTTATGTACAACTTTACATCCAGAATTCTACCGACTAACAATCCGAAAGTTTGTAAAAATAATTTGAGAAAGATGCAAAACCACCTGAAGGCGTAAAATATGCCAATCTCTATAAAGTGGAGTGAGTGTAATAAAAAGTTCTAAAAAACAATTGTATATGTCAAAAAACTCATAGTATAGTATGTTAGAAAGGGAGCATCAAATATTCATAAAAAGACATTTTTATAGTGTAATTTGCCATAAAAATGAACAATGGAATATATCATAAAGAATTTCATAGCATGAAACTGTATGTCATGAAAGTAAAAAAATTACACCGTATTGTATTCCATAAAAAAAGCATAACAATGTTATTAAAAAAAAATGGCATATGTCATAAAAGTCAGAATATAGTATGTCAAAAAGGTCATCTTATAATATGTAAAAAAAAAGCCATTAAAAAAATCATAGTATATTTCAACAAAGGTCATAAAAAGCCATATTATAGTAATTCAAAATAATCATAAAAAGTCACAGTATAGTATGCCATGAAATAGGATAGTATGTCGAAAAAAGTGTCATAGTATAGTAAGCATAAAAAATATATAGTACGTCATAAAAATGTCGAAAAATTGTATAGTATGCCATAAAAATAATCATAAAAGAGTAACATGAACAAAATACCATACCATACATTGTATTTCATAAAAATATTCATAAGTATGTCATGAAGTAGACTTTTCATGTGCTGCCCTCGATCATATGCTGGCTCCCTAAATTGGCCATCTGTCATCAAAACTTTGACAACGGCCATTGTACTAGTTGATAGCTGTTGTAGTTTTAGCTTTAGCAGCAGTTGTTGTCGTACTTGTAGTAGTTGGCACAGATGTAAATGTTGCAGCAAAAGTAATGTAAATGTGTCAATGATGGCACAGATGTTGATATGAATTCATATGTTGTCCTTCTCTTCTCCCCAGATGAAGTTCTCCTTTATTCACATGGCTGAATGCACTTAGTGGAAGTCACAACCGGCAGCTAAAATGAACGTAGTGTAATTAGAATTCTTCAAAATTTGCTTGAGGAAAGAACTTAAATCCTCAGTGAGAAGACACTTTCGAAAGTAAGTTGGCTTCACAATTGTGCCAAAAAATTACATATTTGAATAGTTCTTCAATATATACTATTGTCCTGATTTTCTCTCCAAAGCCACAAAAACATCCTATTGATTTGAATAACTTTTATTAAATAAACGCTGGATCACAACAGGAATGTTACAACATGAAATGAAAGAAAAATATTCAGTTGATGTGATATGTTTACAGAGTTAAAAATCAGGTTTAACACTGAGGACATTTTCAACACATGAACATAAAACTCTCAGTACAGGAGATCAGACATTTTTACTTTCAAATGCTAAATAAAAATATGTAGGAGTCAACCACAAGTCCCAGAGAGCACCACTGTAAGACACAACCAATCCGCAAGCTTCAAAGTATAAATTAAAGGTTAAATTATAAATTCTAGAGCTTCATAGAGCTGGATGGATAAATTCACAAATTTGATTCAGTTCACTCATGGATTCATTTTGGACCAATTCCGGCCGCTGTAGTGAGTTTTGTCTCTCATTAGTGACAAAGCATAATTTGTCACTTGCTTGTCTACAGGTAGGAAAAATGTATCAGTCCAGGAGTAAGAACTAATGCAAATTGTTTTTCAGAGGATAAATTACATGTTTTCATAGTTTTGATTTAGCAAACGACAGCTGCAAACTGGAATTCTGCACTGGAACAGAGGAACATGACATGGACATGAAATCAAGGAAACACCATTCCTAGTTCAAATTATATTTTTGATATTCCTCCAAAAGTAAACAAGCAATAAGAACAATTTATTTTTGCATACTTTGTTTCATATTAGTATGAAAAAAAAGTATTTTACTCCTCACATTTTGCTTTACTGCACCACATAAAAATGTCTTGATTAATAGGATTGCCTGAACTATGCCGACATAAATTACCTTAAGTAAAAGTAAGTGTCTGTGTGAAATGTCTGCCCATGACAACTTTGCATTTAAAAGAGGATTTGTGCCTGAACTATTAACTGTGTCCCTCCCCCACCTTTGAAAGCAAAACTCTGGCCCTGACTTGAACCACAGTGAAACCAATTTCGTACTTATAGGATATTTAACTATAATCTCTCACGATCAGCAAAACATATTTGATTTTGAACATCCGTAACTACTACATCAATGCATCTAAATAACCTTGACCTCTTGATATTTAGCATTCCATTTCGGAAGCACTGTGGGTCTTTCTCTACACTGGAGCTGATTGCTCCCCTTCAATCTTACACAGAGACACGGAAGAACCAGATGCAGACCTTAAGTTAAACCTGAGCACGGGATAGAGGGGTTCAGTGAATGTGCAGTAGAAGGTGTGGAGGTGGATCAGTGTGTCGGCGGAGACTCTGTAGAAGGACAGATTGCCAGCGGGCCAGTCCAGATACACTGCTACTCTGCCAGCGCCGAAGGAGGCGTGGGTACCTCGTATGTCTGTCGTCCTCTTATCGTGACAGGCAGAGTAACCATTAGCAGAACAGAAGAGGCCCCAGGACTTGTTGTTCTCGCCAAGACAGCCCTCTTCACACTCTCCTGTCCTTTTGATTCCTTTGTACGCCACTCCAATGTTGACCCATCCTCTCCACTCCATCTCCCAGTAGCAGCACCCAGTCAAACCATCTCGACACAGAACCTGCTTCCAGTGGTGAAATCGCTCCGGGTGATCTGGGTACAGCTGCTCCTCTTTCACCTCTGTCACCTTTTTGTTGTCGTCGGACAAAGAGAGCATAGTGTTCGCTGTGTTTGGGTCCAGCGTGAGTTCACAGACATCTGATGGGGACAGTAAGACACAACTCAGACAGATTTTAGCTTGACATGTTCCGCTTCATTCATGATTCGTTTCAATTAGTTGAAGACGTCTTGCTAAGATGTTGCCGTCTTAGCAGGATATCTAGAAAAATGCTATCTAAATTTCACTCAAATCTGATGGAAAGTTAAGATATGTTTAGTTTTTGATGCTTATCCAAAGAAAAGTCGTATAGTACGTAAAAAGAAAGTCACAGTATAGTGTGTCGAAAAAAGTCATAGTATACTATGTCGAAAAATGTTTTAAAAAGTCATAGTACAGTCATTAAACCAATTGTATAATATGTCAAAAAACTCATATTATAGTATGTTAGAAAAGGCATTAAATAATATTTCAAATATTATATGTGGATATCAGGATATCTCAAAAAATGCTATATGATTTCACTCAAATCTGATGGAAAGTTAAGCTATGTTTAGTTTTTTATGCTTATCCAGATTGAACATTTCTATGTGGCCATTTATAATGTTTAGTTTTTAAAAGCTGTGAGACATGGAGGCGATCCATTTTTACCTTAATCTTGACGGTATCCATTTTTTATCTTTTTGAGGTTTTCCTTTTCATCACTTTTTTAATAAATGTCATCCAACCTCACCAACTTTGGTATAGCATTTGTATAATGGGTAGTAAGCATGGTCTTTATAGAACTCTTGGCAGCTGTTGTACATCTATATTAGTTGCTGATGACTTTAGGAATGCGTCAGGAATGTTAACTTACACATGAACGGTTTCAAGCGATGTCGTCCACCATGGTCGACACTGAAGCAGAAGTGAAACAAGAAATAATGGGAAAAAACACAGACAGACATTTGTAATTAAGCTTAAACCGTACACTGACGTAACTTACCTGAGAGTGTCCAGTCTCCAATGCGGATCCTCCAGTAAAGAAGAGAGCAGCTCGACCCCCAAGTCTCCTGGATGATTGTAGCTCAGGTCCAGCTCTCTTAGATGGGAGGGGTTGGACCTCAGAGCTGAGGCCAGAGAAGCACAGCCTTCCTCTGTGACCTGACAGTCTGACAACCTATACATATATGAGTAATATACATGAACACATTAAGTTACATAACAGATTTTCTAACTGGTTGCCTATATCTTCAATTAGTTGGGATAATATAGTGCCATACTGTCAGTGGACACATTTTCTCCAATACAAACAACTGACTTAGTGATCAAATTTGCATTTTTAGATATCCAATGAATATGTCATGTGGATTTTATACATACTGTCTGATGTTTCAGGCAAGGTAAGTCAAGGAAATTCATACTGCACCAAGACCAAAAGTCTCAAACCATAATAGCAGTCTCTTGAGGCTGCAATGCTCATTGAATACTAGAAAACAATCAATGGTAAACTAGATTTAGAGCTGGATTACATTGTAACTACGCAGTCTACAGATGAGGCCAGCATAGCCTCCGCCATAGCTGACGTGCAGCTCCTCAAAAAAGGTACTGTAGAAGAAAATTGTATATCTTTAAATTGTATTAACTGTATTTTCTTTATATTGCCTGTGCATTCCTGCCAGTTCTGTCTGTAACAGTAACATTTGTGCAGATGGAAACTATTTTACATTAATTAACAAACCTCTGTGAGTGTGAAGTGTGAAGAGAGCCCAGACCAGACCTGTAGATGTCACATCTCAATGTATCAATGACCTTTTGTTTTCTAAAACAGACTTGTATTGAGCCGATGCAAATCCACTACTGCAGACTTGCGAGTTGAGTTCCCAGACCCAACTCGCTCCCTGCTTAGCCGAACCCACACCTTTTGTTGTGTTTCCTGTAACCCTGTATATAATCATGGCCAGAACTCACTCTGGTCAGAGAGAATTCTACAGCTTTGTTCTGAACTTCTGTCTCCACTGAGCAGTGAATAAAACTCATCTGAACCAGCCACAGATTTGGACCTGAAAGAAACTTTTTTTCAACAATACCTTTGCGTTGGGGTGGTTGCAGCTAGATACCATGTGGAGACAGCAAAAAACTGTGATTGGTCAGCTTTGGCCGCTTATCGTTTTTTTTCTACAAGTTTCCAATGCCGGAAGAGATTGTTGAGAAACACACATCTACCAATGACAACTCCACTGCAAACCTTCCGCTCACTGCTTCCCCTCTCTCTATCACAGTCAGGACCATGCTGGCTATCGGGACTTCCCAGTGACCATACACATACGGGCAATTAAATTCCAGAGGTTAATAAATTAATTCAAATTAATTAATGTTTAATTGAGGGGAATAGGTACCACGTTCACAAATTAAAGAGGTTACTTCCCAGACGCATACCTCTGGGTTTGAAAAGTGAAGCCGATGTGGAAGGGTTTTAAACCTGCATTCTTTCTAATGGCCATCAGGGGGCGACTCCTCTGGTTGCAAAAAGAAGTCTGATTGTATAGAAGTCTATGAGAAAATGACTTCTCACTTGATTTATTATCTCAGTAAACATGAGTTTATGGTCTCATATACAGTAGTTTCAGGTCTTCTTCAATACAGCATGATGTTCATTTCGTAAAATATGGTCCATTTAGTGTAAAATAAACCATAAATCAGGGTTTGGCTTTAGGGCGTGGCTAGCTTGTGATTGACAGGACACTACCACTTCGCTGTCTGGTCTGAGAGTTGTCCGTGTTTTCGTCTTACAACTTAAACCCTTTCACAGTGTGTTTTCAGTTCATGAAAGTTAATTTTGGTTGCCTAAAAATTTCATAATCAGCGTTTGGTTGTACTTAGCTCCACCCTCTCGTGTAATTCCTACCGACATCTGTGAAAAGGCAAAACTGCGGTTGGCTATACAGTTGACTAAAAGAGTTGCTTTATTGATTGAGCAGTGGTCCCCAACCACCAAAATGTAAGACAAAATATTGTCTTACATCAAACCGGTCCGTGACGCAAAAAAGGTTGGGGACCACTGATTTAAAGAATTGGTTCATGACTGCTGACTGTAGAGTTTCCAGTCTACAGTGTGGACTTCGCAGTCCAGCAAACAGCAAGCTATACTGCTTATTGTGTATATTACCCTTCGTGTTTGGCCCCTTACTACCTTGTTACATAAATATGTCTAATATTACACAGATATACCCATGGTAAATACCAAGCTATTATCTGGCTATTCCTTTGGTAATTACACGGTATTACTTGTGCCCCTAATATTAAGGCCAGTGCCTTGCATGGAATCTTAACACCATCGGTGAGTGTGTGAGTTGGACAAATTACAAAGTGCTTTGAATAAAAGCGCTACATAAATGCAGTCCATAAATGCAAATGCCGTCCAAAGTCAGATGTCATTACATGCCCACCACCCAAACCTCCACTCCATTGCTTTACCAATCACTACATGTTACAATACATTCTGTATTGGCACTGAACGTTTGTACAGAATGTAAATTGCGACCTGCGTAATTGTCCAAAATTAATTGAATTCCTTATGATACCAAACAACTGTGAACAGGCAAAACTGTGGATATCTATACAGTTGACCCAAAGATCTGCTTTATTGATCATGTATTGAATTGGGTTATGACTACTGACCGTAGAATTTCCAGTCTACAGTGTGGTTTCGCCAGTCCAGAAGAAAGCAGCTTCACTCCTGAATCCTGCAGGTCATTGTTACTCAGGTCCAGCTTTCTCAGACTGGAGGGCTGGGAGCCGATTGAGGCCAGAGCCTCAGAGTTTTTCTCTGACAAGTTACAGCCACTCAACCTGACGAGAAAAATACAAATCAGACACAGGAAGTATACATTGTCTCTTTAAAGTCTCTTGCAGAAACAAACAAACAAACTTTGATTAATCAACTTGAGCAAAAAGAAAAAAGATTCTCTCTAAAAAAAAATTTGTTTTATGAAGACAAACCAACCAACCAGCATCAACCAACAAGAATGTTAACATTGAACCATTCTGCAAAACTCTAGATTATGTTAAATGACTACATTTTATGAAAAAAAAATGTCTATAATATCTACGCATGGAAACCATGGTGTGGTTAAGTTTCGAGGAAGATTATTGTTATAGTAAATAAACTAAGTTCATGGTATGGTGAAGGTTAGGCAAATAAAATACTTGGTTAGGGAAAGATCATGGCCACAGGTTAAAAAGAAATAAAATCTGGGACGGAATATAGAAATCTGATCCCTGGCAGAATTGTTCAGTGTGATTTTAATTCATAGTGATACTGAGCTGAGTCAAACACATCTGTGTCAAAACAGTGAATGCCTAAAAAAAATCAGATTTACTAATCATGTATTGAATTCATTCAAGACTACTGACTGTAGAGTTTCTAGTCTGCAGAGTGGACTCTGCAGTCCAGCAAACAGCAGATTTACTCCTGAATCCTGCAGGTCATTGTTACTCAGGTCCAGTTCTCTGAGATTGGAGGACTTGGATACAAGAACACAGGCCAGAGCTTCACAGCTTTTCTCTGACAGCTTACAGTCTCTCAGGCTAAGGGCAGTAGGGACAGAAAAAAAAACATTTATCACAAGAAAAAAGATTGCATTCAATGTAGTATGTCTGCCCATTTGTCAGTGTACCTACCAGGATATTCTCGAAGATTTAACCACTGGCAGCAGCCTCAGGAGACCTTCCTCTGAAGCAGAGTATTTCCTCAAATCAAACACATTCATGTCTTTTTCTGATGACAGTAAGATGAAGACAAGAGCTGACCACTGAGCAGGAGAAAGTTTGTCTGTGGAGAGGCTTCCTGAACTCAAGTAATGTTGGATCTCCTCCACTAGAGAATGATCATTGAGCTCATTCAGACAGTGGAACAGGTTGATGCACCTCTCTGGAGACGGATTCCTCCTGATCATCCTCTTGATGTATTTGACCGTTTCCTGATAGTTCTGGAAGCTGCCTCCTGATGGTGTCAGCAGTTCTTGCAAAAGGGTCTGATTGGTCTGCAGTGAAAACCCCAGTAGGAAGCGAAGAAACAAGTCCAGATGTCCATTTAGACTCTGCACGATCTTGTCTACAGCACTTTTGTACAGCGGATTTACCTTCGATTTCTTCCATGACAGCTGGGGCCAGCAGGAACTTGATTGTGGTTCTGACAGCAGGTTGACACCAGCTTTGATGAATGTCACAAAGACATAAAGAGCAGCCAGAAACTCCTGAATACTCAAATGGACAAAACAGAACACCTTGTCCTGGTACAACCCTCTCTCTTCTTTAAAGATCTGTGTGAACACCCCTGAGTACACTGAGGCTACTCTGATATCAATGCCACACTCTGTTAAATCTGACTCATAGAAGATCAAGTTGCCTTTCTGCAGCTGCTCAAAGGCCAGTTTTCCCAGAGGCATGATGATCTTGCTGGTCTTGGAATTACAGAGTGGATCTGTCTCAGCTCCTCCATAATACTTGACGTGCCCTACTTTGGACTGAACCACCAGGAAGTGGATGTACATCTCAGTCAGGGTCTTGGGTAACTCCTTATTCTCATCTGCTCTCAACACATGTTCTAGAACTGAAGCAGTGATCCAGCAGAACACTGGGATGTGACACATGATGTGGAGGCTTTGTGACGTTTTGATGTGGGAGATGATTCTGCTGGCCTGCTCCTCATCTCTGAATCTCTTTCTGAAGTACTCCTCCTTCTGTGGGTCATTGAACCCTCTCACCTCTGTCACCATGCCTACACACTCAGGAGGAATCTGATTCGCTGCTGCAGGTCGTGTGGTTATCCAGAGGCGAGCAGAGGGAAGCAGTTTCCCCTGGATGAGGTTTGTCAGTAGCACATCCACTGAGGTGGACTCTGTAACATCAGTCAGGATCTCATTGTTGCAGAAGTCGAGAGGAAGTCGACACTCATCCAGACCGTCAAAGATGAACACAACATGGAACTCTTCAAACCTGCAGAGCCCTGCTTCTTTGATTTCAGTAAAGAAGTGATGAACAAGCTCCACCAGGCTGTACTGTTTCTCTTTCAGCACATTCAGCTCTCTGAAAGTGAATGGGAACGTGAACTGAATGTTGTGGTTGGCTTTACCTTCAGCCCAGTCTAGAGTGAACTTATGTGTTAGAACTGTTTTCCCAATGCCAGCCACTCCCTTTGTCAGCACTGTTCTGATTGGTTGATGATCCCTGCCGGGTAATGGTTGGAAGATGTCTTCACATGCAATCAGAGTTTCCGGCCTTGATGGTTTTCTGGATGCTGTTTCAATCTGCCAGATCTCATGTTCATCATTGACCTCTCCACTTCCTCCCTCTGTGACGTAGAGCTCTGTGTAAATGTCATTCAGGAGTGTGGGGTTTCCTGCTTTAGCAATTCCCTCAAACATACACTGGAACTTCTCTTTCAGGTTTATTTTGAGTTTATTTTGGGGCTCTGCAGCAAGAGTTCCTACACAAAAAAGAGCAATACAGTTATTTAGAGGCAAATACAGCAGGCATTGACTCTGGGATTCAGCTCACCTGTAGTGGTTGCATAAGCAAGAGAGGATGTTTTCTTTACTCTTAATGCAAACCATTGTGCTCAAACATTTTCCATGTACCAAATTATCCATTGAGATTGTGCTCATTACTTATGATTTAAATATTTAAAAAAGACCATGACCAAATTAGTAGGATCGCCAACATTTTCAAACATTTTCCCATTCTTACTGGTGTGTAGAGAGTCAGCCAGCTCCTCCTGCTTCATTCTCCTCAAGAAGTGCAGTGCGATCTTTAAAAGTGCCCCTCTGCTGCTTTTCCTCTGCTCTTCCTCTTCACCATCCACCACCTCCTCATCCTTCTTCTGCCTCTCTAAGCACTCTGGGTAATCTGGACTAAGAACTCCCTGGAACTTCTTCAGCTCAGTCTTCACAAAAGTGATGACGTTCTCCTCCAGAAGCTGTAATAATATGTAAAATATTATCTTTCATGTGGAATTAATGGAACATATCAAGGTTCAAACAAGCAATGTAGCAAGGTGCTTATTCTGAGGCAGTTTCCAAAGGCTGGGTTAAAAGCCTATGGTCATAGCCACCGCCTGACTATATCCCATTGGCTTTTAACTGGTGAACATATGGAACATATAGCGAATTAAAAACCCAGGTGTTTGCAGAGCAAGAAGGGACCACTGACAGTATATAAGAAGTGGACGTAGTGACAGAGATGTCACTCATTCGTTTGTGGACTGCTGTTTTGAAGCCTGGAGTTTGGCCATCGCCATCTTAGCTTTTGGTCGTCACCACAGGAGAGGGTTTAGGTGACCAAAAAGGTTACAATTAACTTTCACAAACTGAACACACACTTTGTATGGTTTAAAGTTGTAAGACCAAAACACAGACAACTCCCAGACCAGGCAACACCATAGTAGCAACCTGTCAATCACAAGGTAGCCCCGCCCTGAAGCATACCCTGCTGGTCTATTTATTCTAAATGGGACCATAATTTACTCAATGATCATGCTGTGCGGAAGAAGACTTGAAACTAGCGATTGAGATAATAAACTCATGTTTACGATGTTTACTGAGGTAGTAGGAAGTAGGGTCATTTTCTAATAGAATTCTAGAGGAGTTGAACCCTGATGGGCATCAGAAAGAATGCTAGTTTACAGCACTTCTGCATTGACTTTTCAGACCTAGAGGTTGCCGCCTGGAAGAGACTCATATTTGTCAGGCTGCCAGAAACACTCGGAATTAATGCTGAGGTCGCTCTGAGTCAGCTGGATGTGTATACATGCATGAGTTTGATGACACATCAGCCATACTAACTTTAAAACGCCATAATATTTCTGACGTATGTATCACATGTATAATTTATAGCTTGTTGTGGAGCTCTGAGTCATTTCCTAAGCTTTGGTTTTGGAAAGGTGATAAAAAAGATACCTTCCTATAAATTCATTATACTCTGCCGCTCAACAGTCCGCGGTCACCTGTTTTATTGGTGTTTTTCTTCTTTCCTTCAAAATACTATTTTACCAGAGACAAAAAGACAATAATTCAGACACCAAAAATAGCATTGACATTTGAAATAGTATTGGCCCCAAAACAAGAATAATTAAATGATTAAAACTTACATTTAGTCAATGTCCCCACAATGTTACATGCCAGAGTAGAATACCGAAACCATTTTCCCCCAAAATATCCCTTGATTTTGAATAAATTCCATTATCATCATTATTGAACCACAACATTACTTGCATTTGGGCCCCACATATTTTGGGTAGCCATTTTTCTTTGGGCCTTTTGCAGTCTACACAATGGTTTAAGGGTGATTTGGGATTTAACTGTGATTTGTCAATATAATGCTGCCATATTGGATTAATATTGGAGTAATTTGCCATTTGAGTGTGCTTAATTTGTAAAGATCTGACTCATTGGCCATGAGTCAGCATCTTCAGAGCAGAGAAGTGGTTAAGCCAGTGTGAAATAAGACTTAATGTCAGTCTGTAATGAATTGAAAATACAATGATTATTTGTCTATTAGTTAGACAATGTACACACCATGAATATGGAGGCCAGATCTGCCTCATTGTGTTCACTGTCAGAGGGACTGATGGTAACCTCGGACCTCTCCTGGTGGACTCTGTGGAGAAAACATAAATTGTAAATGATCCACAGATATCAACACACACACTCCTATCATTCACCTAATAATACTGTATGCAGTTCTAGTCAAGTTAAAATGAGATTTGAATTTGAGGTTTCGTAAGAGTAAACTTAGCTGCCAAATTGAGTCAACTGTGTATGACAACAAACTCCTCTAATGTAAAGTCTTGCCTTTGTACGGTAGAGCGGTGCCGGTGTTTGAAGGCAAGAGGTGGCTTCATAGAGCCCTCACTTTTCTGTTTTGTTTTTAAAGTTTTTTATTTATTTAAAACTAAATAATCAAAAATTAACATTTACCAATTACAGCAGTGCACCAATTGGCGTATGAACGACCCCGACAATTTTTAAGTCATTTTGCGAGTAATATGCTGAGCTCTCTCAGCTCATGCTTTGAATTAATTCAATTTTTAATTCTTCTATCTGCTCTGATTGCTAAGGCTGGTGGTTCTAGAACTATCGTGAACAGCAATAGAGAGACCCTGGCTAGTCCCCCCACAAAGGCAGAAAACAATTGATATCGGTCCATTTGTTAGAACGGCTGTGCTAATTCTAATATCCTGATTGTAATTGTGTACTCTCATCTAATTACAAAAACAGACACAAACCTACATTTTGAAATAGATGACATAAGTAGATGTCCATTCTTCCACCTGGTCGAAAGTTTTCTTAGTATCAAGCAAGAAGGCCTCCACCGCTATCGGACTAGAGCGATCCTATACATGTAAGATGTATAAGCCAGAGCATGTTATCAAGTGAAGACCTGTTTAAACTATAATTAAACCTACTTGATCACCATTTATGATGTCTGGTAGTACTTTCTCTAAACGAGAAATGAAAGCATCATTAAATATACAAATCACTCCAAATACAGACCATGGGAGCCAGGATATCAATATATTCCTTATAATATTCATTGAGGAAGTCATCCAGACCAGGTGACTTTGCCGGTTTTCGCCTGTGCTGTGTGGACTCACTCGCCCTTCATACTACGTCAGTCGCATACTCCACGCTAAACATGCGTCAGTGTCAGACGTTGTCGAATCTCTTCTTCCTTTCTGCTCGCTAGAAATATGGCTCCACTTCTTCAGTGCTAGGTGTACGAACGGATGTGTAAAGATCCTTCTAAAATTCAAAAACCCTATTAATTTCCTTTGATGAGGTCACTACTCCATTCCCCCTCTTAATCACTGGAATGAGTGATCACTTTTAAAAGACACATTTGGTGTCTCCTGCTGGACTCTAATAGAAATACAGAAAGCGTCACCATTGTTGCGTTGTTCTCATTGGGTTCACCAAGTGTTTTTTAAATTTAAGACATTTTCACCTCTGCTCTAGAGTGTCATTTCCATCTCTGAAGGTTAAGGGTTCAGCCATGGAGCGGTCGCTCTTCAAAGACACACCGCTGGGCTCAGGGGAGTCTGGTCTCTCCTGCTGGACTCTGATAGAAATACAGAAAGCATCACCATTAATAATTTCTTTTTTTCATCGGGCTCACCAAGTGTTTTTGAACTATACGTATTTAAGAAGTGTTCACCTCTGCTCTAGAGTGTCATTTTCATCTCTGAAGGTTAAGGGTTCAGCCATGGAGCGGTCGCTCTTCATGGACACACCGCTGGGCTCAGGGGAGTCTGGTCTCTCCTGCTGGACTCTGATAGAAATAGTGAAAGCATCGGCATTTAAAATGTCTTGTTTTCATCGGGTTTACAAAGTGTTTTTTAACTATGTATTTAAGTATTTTCACCTCTGCTTTGTAGAGTGAGTTCCATCTCTGAAGGTTAAGGGTGCAGTCATGGAGCGGTCGCTCTTCATGGACACACCGCTGGGCTCAGGGGAGTCTGGTCTCTCCTGCTGGACTCTGATAGAAATACAGAAAGCATCACCATTAATAATTTCTTTTTTTCATCGGGCTCACCAAGTGTTTTTGAACTATACGTATTTAAGAAGTGTTCACCTCTGCTCTAGAGTGTCATTTTCATCTCTGAAGGTTAAGGGTTCAGCCATGGAGCGGTCGCTCTTCATAGACACACCGCTGGGCTCAGGGGAGTCTGGTCTCTCCTGCTGGACTCTGATAGAAATAGTGAAAGCATCGGCATTTAAAATGTCTTGTTTTCATCGGGTTTACAAAGTGTTTTTTAACTATGTATTTAAGTATTTTCACCTCTGCTTTGTAGAGTGAGTTCCATCTCTGAAGGTTAAGGGTGCAGTCATGGAGCGGTCGCTCTTCATGGACACACCGCTGGGCTCAGGAGAGTCTGGTCTCTCCTGCTGGACTGGCCTTCAGTTGAAAACACCGATTTTCTTTTTATTCTGATTCATGGTGAGGTTTAAATGCTTTCACATCTCAGCTCTTGAAATGCATAACAGCCTCATCTTACCTCTTAGTTTTAGTCTGGCTGACATTTTCCACAGAGAGAGAGACTTTAGAAGGCGGGACATCCTCCTCGCTCTCCTCACACAGATTCATATTGGGGTGTACCCTTTTCACAGCAACACACTGGCCTGATTCAGTACAGTGAGCGGATTTCCTGTGGGTGAAATGCAAAACACAGTCTGCATTGCGAGTTGCAGCGTACAGGATATGACATTTTGTAAATCCCTCGTTAGAAGAGTGTGCACATATATAACTATACTGGTATGTTAGTGTGTATGGATAAATAATGCAAACTTTATCTGTCATGTACATTTAGCACACACATACATTATATGTTCAGAGGTCTGCTAGCCTATGTTTTCTTTGGCAACAGCAAAGATAGTTTGAATGTATTACAGTTATAGTAATAATCCCCTGGTGGCAAGTAGGTGTACAGATATCACCACACAGACACAGACACTGACTCA
The DNA here is from genome assembly GCA_032191485.1 of Leptoclinus maculatus. Classification (NCBI taxonomy): domain Eukaryota; kingdom Metazoa; phylum Chordata; class Actinopteri; order Perciformes; family Stichaeidae; genus Leptoclinus; species Leptoclinus maculatus. Next base: position 1,559,053 of record JAVDOI010000002.1, on the reverse strand, counting down.
TAATGGTGAAGAAAGTGTGACGAGAGGGAAGAGTTACACTCATTTCCTGAATACCACAATGTTAACCATACATTCTTTACTGCTCCCAGTTAACCTGCGGCTGGTTTCATGTTGCATTTCTGTGTTTTGTAAACATCATTTTAGCTTGATTTCAAATTATTATTCCTCATTATGTTACAAATCACTTCGCTGATTTTTAGACTTTTCATTCAGTTCAGTTGGAACTGTGCTCTCTTGTGTTCATGCCTCTGCACCGGCAACAGTCGTGGCTGGAGACATTATGTTTCGCCTCCAGGATATTTCTTCAAATTTGGCACAAACATCCACTTGGACTCGAGTATGAATTGAACAGATTAGCATTTTGTGGTCAAAGGTCGAGGTCCCTGTGACCTCAGGAGTGTCCCATCCTCGTGAACGTGACATTCCAGGAACGCCTGTCACAAACTTCCACTTGTGATCAAGGTTGAACTGATTCAAATTTGGAGGTTCAAGGACCCTGTGACTTCACAAAACACATTTCTGGCCAAAACTCAATAATTAATATGGTAATTATGAGAATTTCACACAAATGTCTAACAGGATGAAATGGTGAAGTGATTACATTTTGGACAGACATGGATGTAAACTGCAACATGACTTTGTTGGCGGACGCATACAACTGCAAGGCGGTAATTCTAGTTTAAATAAGCATTCAAATGCACTATGGTCTCCACATCAATAAGCAATAGCAATATGTAGGTGCTGCTTACAACTGTCTTCAGTTCAGTTCAGTCTCTTTGTAGTTCGAGCTGTTTCGTTCAGTTCAGTACAAAACTAGGCCTATACGCATGGTTCATTAGGTTAACAGCCCAGAAACCACCTACTGTATCTGCAACTGAGTTAAAGGGACAGTGCGTAGGATTTGGTGGCTTCTAGCGGTGCGGTTGCAGATTGCAACCAACTGAACACCCATCAGTTCACCCCTCCCTTTCCAAGACTGCGGTAACGTGAGCCGGTGAGTGCAAAACCATGTTAAAGCTTAACCATTATAACTCTACTTTAGGAGCAACTATAGTGAGATGGCGGCTGGCGGTACCATGGTTTTGTACTCTGCGGCTCACATTACCACAGTTTCACAGGCGTGTCAGAGAACAAAATGCACAAAAAGGCTCTCGCTAGAGCCAGCGTCGGTTGGTTTTGTCCGCTTTGGGCTACCGTCGAAGCATGGCAGTGCAACACAGCAGGCACGGACATGGCGCAAAGAGGACACGCTCCCTATGTAGAAATGGAGGGCTCAGAGAGGCAAACGAAAACACAATTCTTAGTTTCAGGAGATTATAAACTGAATGAAAATATGATATTACATGTCTGCTAATAGATCCCCCCCGAAATGCTACACACTGGTCCTTTAATGTATCATGGTGGTTTCTGCTGCTTTCGTGAGATCCGTCTTCATTACTTTTGTTTAGGGAAACTGGTTCCAACTGTCCCAAGGTTTTGTCTTGGAATATAAAGTACTGTACATTTCTCTCTCATAGAAGTAAATCTGCACACATACAACATCCTCCTTCCCAGGACCCTCACATCGGTACAGGAAAAACTCCCCCAAAAGAAACCCTTTAACGGGGAGAAGCAAAGGGAAGAAACCTTGGAGAGAGCAACAGAGGAGGGATCCTCTATCAGGATGGACAGAAGTGACAATAGATGTCATGTGTACAGAATGAACAATATTACAGAGTTACAACACATCTGTTGTGAGAGAAGTGAAAAAGTGCACACTCTGCTTATTGTTGGGTTAAAGCAGCGTGTCGTCGGGTGGCCAGTCTGTGGGTTCTACCAAGTGAACTCAGCCACGGCCTCAACACAGAGAAATGTACTGCATAGAGGCGGAGCAATTTGTATTGCTCACAAATTCAGAATTGGCGCATAACTGTTAACTAAACTGAGCCCATAAACACCAACAAATATGTTAGCATATCCATATTTTCATCCAATAGAGGACGTTTATTTTTCAGGCCTATTGTACTTTTTAAATAACAGTTGGTTAACACTGTCAATGACACCCATGTCAATAATGCATAATAAACATACTTGTAGTGTGTTATTATCTGCTAATGGCACAGTATAATGATAGTTATAAGTCATAAATATTCATATTCATTCACTCCTAATAGAATAATCATAAAACATTATAAAGCACTTTAATGACTTATAAGGTCATAATACTTCATAATTGTTTCACTACATACAGCATCATTAGTTTTACAACGTTTTGTGTGTCGTTCTCGTATAGATTTATTGATATGAAACAACGACCACTTATAGTGATTTATAAGCAGCTTGTAATGCATCATGTCCGCCTATACCTCATTGCTTCACCCAAAGCACCCAAGAGTAACCACAACCACATTATAATGCATTATGAAATGATTATAATGTAGGACGACTAGAGAATTATAACACACTATGATCCTTGAAAAGTGAGTCAGAGACAAGCAATTATGAAGTATTATGATACTTGACCTTATAAGCCATATACACATGAGTTCTTATAACTATAATTACACAGTGCTATAAGCACAATATTTATATTGTTATAAGTATGTTTGTAATGCTTTATAGACATGGGGCGTAAATTAAAGTGTTACCAACAGTTACAGTCTAACAAAGTGTTAGATACATAAAATAAATAAAAGTAAGCAAAAAGAGGAGACAACACTTTACTACAAACATGACATATGACAGGGGTTAAAGAAACTAAATAAATTCAACATTGGCAAAACCAGAAAGTTAAATGAAATAAGAAGTTAAAACAGAGTTAATATAAGAGGAAAGCATCAATGAGACTTACGTTGTCAGCCTGAGTTTCTTCTCATCTGGGGTAGACACCCCAGACAGGAAGTGTCAAAAAGTGCTGTCAGTTTCATTTCCTCTATGTCAGCAAAACTGGCCACAAAGACATGCAGGGGCAAAATCAAATATTGCAACACAACACCATGAACAGACGTTTTATTATATTCCCGAACGCAAAAGTACTCAATTATCAGGAAAAGTCCTGGATTTGAAAATAAAAGTAGAAAGAAGTATTATCAGCAGCATGTGTTCAATTGTAAAATGATTCATTATGCAGTAAAAGTCCATTTAACATTCATTCTTTTTACTTTTCCTCTTTTCTAAAGCGTTCAGCCATTAGTTTCTCGTGTCAAATGGGGGAACCATGCTGGATTAGATCATTACACGTCCTCAACACCACAAAATCACATTGAGCTTAATCAGCAAAAGGTTTGAGAGATGGAAGTTGTGTTTGGGTGTCGCAACGGAAACAGCTGTCATGAGTCAATGGCAGAGGCGGGCCGTGCATTTTATACCTGGGCCTTCACTGCTGTCCTGCAGCTGAAACACAGCTACGGTTATTATGTGTTTCGTGTAAAAATTAAGCTCAACACCTATAAATACACTAACTGCAGAGAATACGCAGAGAGTGCGTCTCCTCTCTGCTCTGACTGCTGCACGAGGCTTCTGTGAGAGTTACCGCCTGTGTGTGCTTTGGGGCGGCGGAGGGGCTCACGGCAGCACCCGCTGCTCGTTCACGACAGTAACTGTAGAACGTACGTGCTTTAACGTCAGAGTCAAAACACCAGCAAAGTCGCTAGATTTGTCGCTAGTAGCTTTTGACAAAAAAAGTCGCCATGAGGGTTTGGAAAGTCGCCAGATTTAGCGAGAAAGTCACCAAGTTGGCAACACTGGCACCGGCTAAATATGTCCCCAGAGCAACATTGGACGTAACAATGGTTCCTATCACATATTAAACCAAACAAAAATCCATCTTCATAAAAACAAGTTGTACAAATAATAATATATAAACAAGCATATTAAAGCTACTGCAGATGTAAAAACAAGAGCAGTTAACTTACCAGAGCTGCTGTTCACTATTTAAAGACAAAGTCCATCCTCCTTTCTTTGATTACAAAGAGTTTAATCTCACGGTTGTTCAGTACATCCGTGCGTTTTAGTTCCAGTAAGAAGTCCTTCTCGATTCATGGCCAGTGAAGACAGTCGAGCCTCTCCAGTTGTATTTCTTGAATACATTTTAATGCGTTTGAGGGCTGAAAATGTCCACTCGACAGAGGCAGCAGATATTTAAAGTTGAAAGTTAAAATGAAGATTTTATTGTCATATACGAAATTTGACTTCTGCATTTAACCCATCCCTAGCTTATTGGGAGCAGTGGGCTGCTGAGAAGCACCCGGGGAGCAGTTAGGGGTGTCTTGCTCAGGGACACTTCGGCATAGGACATGTAGCAGCCAAGGATCGAACCACCTTGCGGTTACCAGACAACCCTCTCTACCCAGTGAGCCACGGCCGCCCCTGTATTGGGATTGTCACCGCCCAACATGTCACGCTAGCCCACTGACCAATCATGTATGGCTAGGCCAGCTAGGCCAAAATAGCTATAACTTTGTGATTCTGTCTAGGCCAGCAGAGAAGGCCTTGCTGGCCCTGACAGCCCACCACTGGTCAATGGAGTGGTGGCCGTAGCATGCTGAAAGGGACTAAACTCTTTTTATTGACTTCATGAACCACAAAATGCTGCGGTCCTAGGTGGAAATGGAGATAATAGCACGTTTATATCTGTTAGATGACACACAGCATCAATTGTGGTTTTGTTTTGTGTTTTTTTTCAAATTGATGCTTCTTTAATTTTATCTCTGCACATTATATTAGTTTAAACATGTCCATCAGCTACTTGATCCCTGTTAGCACTCCTCGTTTAAACTAATAAAAACAAATAGCTGCTGGCAAACTGCACTACAAATAATTAAAATTAAGGAATCTGTTTTAAGGTCATTCTTGTACTCAAATGATCTGATCCGATTACTGCAGTGATTGATGATGGACGTCATTGAGCTTTGAGAAGAGCAGGACTTGGTGGTGAACGTGGAGGATGAGGAGGAGGAAGAGGCCTCTCTGATGATACCCGTTAGCAATCGTACACTCACACACATCTGCTCCTGGGCCTCTACCTATTCCCTTGAGTATCCTCCCGCTGCTATCACCCAGGCCACTGTGCACCCTCTGCTGACCAGCCTTATGCCACGATCACAGCCAAACGACTGGGACAGCACCCGGATTGCGAGAAAATCACATTACGGACATTCTTTCGTAATATTTTGGGATGAGTTGTACATGAGAGCAGGCTACGAACCTCGGGTTCCCGTCTTCTAAATTATACATTTTTGGCCGTCCATCAAACCTTCCTTTGTGCTATATTTCCTCGTCCCCTCTAAAAATGTCATAAGTGGAGACTCCACTAGCTGTCCTCTGACAGCTCCCTCTTCCTCATCACCTGGCCCGGCATCCTGTTTCTCGAGCTCTATGCTCACAATCAAGCCGATGTCTCTACAAAGAGCGAACTTTTCTATACTTGTGATTTAAAGCAGGGAAGTTGTGATTTTATTTTGAAGGGCATTTTTTATGCAGCGGAATTATTCCAGCATTGACGGCACTTGTTCAGCGGTGCAGGAAAAACACCGACCAATGCGTTGTGAATCACATCACGTGATGCAGCTCAGCCAATCAAATATGGGCATTCTGACAAGTTTCCTGACTTGAGTGAGATGTACACACACCGTGACACAAGAGGGAGAGACGAGGATAGAGATAGCAGAGCAGAGCAGGACTGTTGTAGTGAGAGTTGTGAAAGTCAAATCATAGGTCAGTCTCCAAAAGAGAAAAATGTCCAGAGAGACCAGAGTCATTAGACTGACTGGAAAGACTCATATAGGTGAATTCTTCCCACACTAGTTTCTCTTTTTAGAAGATGAGAAAAATATAATATTGTGGCTTTTTCAATACACCCTGAATGAAATGAATTTAAAGCTGCAGGGCAATTCAGTGAAAATAACTTTTCTAAAATGAATTCTGTTACGTAATTTATTTTAGACTTCTTGAATATATATATATATATATATATATAAATTATATATATATATTATATATATATATATATATATATATAATTTGGCTCGCGGCTTGTCATTAAGGGGTGATGGTGAGTCCCGCAGCCAGACCAGTTGAGAACCACTGATTTAAATAATACAATGATTCATAAGTGTGCATACACTTAGAATAGATGATTGGATAAACCAATCGTACAGTAAAAACATATCAGATTATTGGTATGAATACATGGTTACATTCAATACACACATACATTTTCCTACCACACTATCTAGATCCATCTATAGTTATATCCATCTTTATCTGTTAAAAGCACTTTATTTTTATATTTATATATTTTTTATCTATTGTGAATTCTATACAAAGGCACACACACAAAGACCACAAGGAGGCGATAGGATCCGTTTTCTCATCTTTTAATAACACATTCATATCTATGCTCTGTTTTGTTTACAAGGAGTTTAAAACAAGTGTTGATGAGGACTAAAGGAATCAGGCAGGCAGAGGGTGAAAGTCCATATACTGTAAAGACCAGAGTCGCCGTCTGGCAGAAGGAGGAAGACTCGCTCCGTCCTCACGCTGCGTCTCGTTGTGACCGCACGTATTCAAGTACATGGGGGTCGGAGCTCAGAGCAGCACGAGAAGGACAGAAATGGTACGCTGCCTCCCTCCCTCCACCTGCAGCTACCCGGTCAGCTAAAACAACAGGTCCTTTTGCTTTTTCAAACGACTCATTAGAAGAGAAAATAGATCATCGATCAGTGGAGAAGGTCCTCACAGGGCGCTCTAACTCATGTAGGCTTTTTCACAGAGAGAAAGAAAATACTAAATGCACCCAAACACAAGAGATACAATCTGCTGTCATAAAAAAAGAGAGAAAAAAATTATAAGTCAACCAAAAATATTTTGAAGTTAAAAAGTGTAAGTTTAACGAAATGAACAAAAGAAAATGCAAATTGGGAAAAGAAATAATCTCATTTATGTTGGGTTTTTTTAAAGAGAAGAAAAAAAAACAGGTGGCAAGTTTTTGTCTTCCCCTTTCAGATTATTACTTCATAATCCTTTGATAAACAACTAAGAATGGAGAAAGAAAATCATCTTTGGAAGAAGTAAAAGTTTTTTTTTCCTTTAATAGACTATCCACTACAGTATATGGAGATGCCGCTACCCAGTTATTCATTTACCTACATTTCTTTCGAGCAACTTTTTTTTGTTTTGTCATTTTTGTGTAATTTTTCAAAAAAGAAAAAAAGAATTTACCATTTACCTATTTTTTTTCCAAGAGGTAGATCAACAAAACAATTACATGGTTACAGGTGTCGTGCCCCTTGATTCAGGAGGTGAAATCACAGGGAGGGGGGGAGTGGAGCAGCAGGGCGGAGCTGAAGGAGGATTGTGGGTAATGTTAGCGGTCCGAATACGGTCAAAAAGAAACAAAAAAAAAATACGGTGTTGTTGAAGTTGTGATTCAAAGTGAGGTGACTGAATCAGCTTTCAACAGTCCCGTTGTAAAACAGAAGCCTTTCAATTCGTTATGATTTGGCCAAACACGGACCAATCAGGTTACTGAACGTTCTACACGCGTGAAGAACAAAACAACAACGTCGTCCCGGCTGCCCACACCACACCGTCCCAAAATGTGTCCTTATTGGGTGTTTTTTTGTCTTTTTTTGTCTTATTTAGTCATTTATTTTTTACAGTCCCACCTCTAAGCTGGAGGACAATTTAAAAAAAAACAAAAAATAAATTAAAGTCGAAGAGTGAAGAAAAATAACAAAACTAACAAAGACTGTCCGTGCTTTCTGTCTGCATGTCTGTTTGCTCTTGTCTGTTTGCGATAAAAAAAAAAAATTAAAAGAAAATAAAGAGAAACAATCTTCTAGCTGAGTTTGCTTATGTTTTGAGGTAGCGTTCCTAGTTATGTGTCAAGAGGTTTGTTTGTTTTGTCTCGGCGGCGTGTCCCTCTGCCGGGTCTCCGTTTTCATTTGTGGAGACTCTGCGCCCGTCTCTACTGAGGGACGGGGGGGACACGACAAAGAAGTTTGTACTGCTTGATCACCAGCTTAGCGTCTGTCTGCCTGCCCTTTATCGTCCTTCAGGGTTGAGCTACATGCTGGAAGGTCTACAAAGCAAAGCGGTGTACTGCTGCCACAAACAAGAAGCTGGGTGAGATGGTTTCACCCACAACTACGCGTTTCCAAGCTTCCGATCTTTAACTTAAAAAGACAACGCCAGTTGTTTTTAACCCATTTACTGCATTAGTGCGGACCATTTTCGAAAGCATGCCGTAACATTTTAGATTCATGGGCTAAGCAATATTTGTGTGGGAAGGGGTCACCCATGTGGGGGAACCCACAGAGAATTATTCCCCCTAAACTCGACAGAGCATTTTAGCGTCTTTTAGCTAATTGCTTTTGGTGTTCATCAGCTCATATCGTCACTTTCAGCTACAGAGGGCAGCCGTTTTCGGCCCACTGTACACCGCCTGCTGGGGAATTTGGCGGGGCATTTAGCTGCTATTAGCCAAATAGTTTAGAAAAACTCCAAAACACGACTCCAAATGAATGCTAATGTCGCTCTGTATCTTATCGATGCGTATAAAGGCAACGGTTTGCTAACAAGTTTGTCATATCAAGCAACTTCCAATGTGATATGTTACGTAATGTACACTAAAGCTACAGCAGGTTTTTACGGAGAGTGGGGGCCCGGTGGGGGCCCTTACAGCGAATTCATGCCCAGGGCCCCCTAAAGGGTTAATGCGGCCATGTTGAAACATGTTGTTCCAACATGTCCTATCAAAGCTCGTCTTCTTATTATAGTAAAATTATTGGATTCACAAATCCTAAATATGGTGTGTTTGGGTAAAAATTTATATTTTTTTAAATGGTCGACAGTAATATTACATAGCAATTTATAGTAAATGGGATAAAACATGACCTGGTATGGTCCTTTTAACAGTCTTGGAATACGATAGACACAACAAAATCATTTAAGTTTGATGCTTGAATTTTAGTGTGGGGCAACTCTTTACTTTTTTCCCCCAGTTTGTGGCACCTCACACTGCCAAACTCTGTTCCAGCTGATACAACTTATCAATATATCACTCAACTTGCATAAAAATAAAAGGACAGAGGGTTGACATTTGGGCCCAGAAATGATGCAGATTTCCTCAGTCTAACATTTCCTGTCCCGGTCAGGACGCAGGATTAATATTCGTGTGAGCCGTAGAAGCGGTAGATAGCACGGTGTGTGTCTCACTCTCTTTTTTTTGTTGTGTAGCGGAGACACAGCAACCCAAAAATGTATTGTCTCTACTGTTTCTACTGTACATACAAAAAACGGATGAGAAGAGGTCAGTTCTAAGACGAGATATCGCCATTTGAATGCAGCAATCTGAAACACTACGGAAGTTATCTTAAGACCTTTTCTCTGAGTTCTGTATTTCAGGTTATTTACTCAAAACTGATCCCCTTCCTGTGTGTTTGGCACAGTTACTGTCATGTACTGAGCTAAGTGTTAGTAGTTTGTCGTATTTAGTAGCAGTTTTGTTAGATTTGTGAAATTCAAAAGAAAAACAATAAAAGATACATTTTTCCCCCCCAAAAAGAGTCAGAACTTCGATAGTTAAAAAAAAGGTGGTTAACGTAAAATAATTAAATAAAAAAAAAGTTTTAAATGAAAGGTCTTGAACAGAAGTGAGGCATAACGAACACGATGGAGACCAGCGCAAGAGAGGGCGAGGGACCCTGACGGTCCCGCCCGCTCCCAAAAATGTAATGATTTTTTTTTGTTTTTTTGTTTCTAAATAAAAAGGAAATAAAAACATCTCACTCTTCTCCCGGAGTTCAGAGGGAAACAAATTCAAGGAGAAATAATTCACTTTGTTTTGTGGAAGGACAGAGGGGGGGGAACAAAGATAAAGGAGACTGTGGAATTCAACCCACTCCCTCCTCCCCTCCTTCCTTCTCCTCTTCACTCTCCACCTTTTAAAAAGAATTGCATCAGGCGTCACGGGAGGTTCTCAGTCGTTTTTTCCGCAGTGTGACGTTGTCGACATATTTCATCAATTAGTGCAACAGTACGTCCCCCAGATGTCATGTCCAAAATAAAGCTTGCTAGATCGTTGAAAAAAAAGAAAAAAAAAAAGAAGAAGAATCCTAACCGATCCAAAATGGCTGCGGGCTGAATAATGAATCCTAAATAGCGTGTCTTGGTGGTTGTGAACAGAGCTCTATGGTTTCGGGGGGGAAGAGGCGGAAACTTCACGCAGGGCGACCCGTGTCGAACTGCGAAGTTTACCGCCTCTGGGCAAAAATGGAAGCATAGACACGATGGAATAGACTTTTCCCTGTTTTGACGGTGAGCCGGTTGGGTGTAGCCGATGAAGGCTGGCGGTGGACGTCGCCGAGCGGACGTGATGGACGTCGAAAAGATTGTGAGTTATCTGGCAGTGTCCTTCAGCGACTTGGCGCAATCTTTCCTTCTCTCTCTACGGCTTTTCCCCCGTTCGGATTTCTTTTTTTTTACTCCAAAAATACAAAAGTATCGCGATCACCTAAAAATCTTATGTACAGGTTTGAATCTATTTCACAGCTGTGTTCATGTTGTTTTAAACTCTCGCTTTTCCTTTTTTTTCTGCTCCCATTTTTTGTTATTTCAAAAGGTTCTCTCTCTCTCCTCGGTCAGTTGGAACACAGACGGAGGGCCCCATAGGTTCTCGTCCTACTTTTTCTGCTTTTTTCTTCTTCTAAAGTTTCACCCGACCGACATCCCCTGACAGAAATGAACATTTAAAACCAGTGAACACGTACACCAGCATTCGCTTTCACACACACACACACACACACACACACACACACACACACATGTAGCCAACGGGGAGCATCTGAGGTGTCGCGGTCAGTGCACAGGTAATAAATATTCACATTCAGAGAAGTCAGAGCTAGTTCAGGGGTGTGTGTGTGTGTGTGTGTGTGTGTGTGTGTAGCTAGAATGCCCTCTTCTACCTCCGCGTACAGTCACGCTGTAGGCGGACCGCTCTGATCTGACGAGTTCCAAAACCAGGTGAGAGAGGTAAAGGAAATTGTCTTTTAAAGCTCCCTCTCACACGTCTCCTTTGAGGGTGAGAAACCTTAACCTCTTGATCGCTTGGAGCCCTCTCGTAATGTTTGGCGCTTCGTGATGATGTCATCACAATAAGGCGGGAGAGGGAGGTCCTTTCGGGGCAGGCGGCCAGTAGCCACGGGAAGACGCGACCCCGAGGAAGAGAGTGTCACCTCCTCTGTGAGGACGTGAGCTCTGTTTAATTAAAAAGGCCACCGTGTGCACTTCAGGACCCCCCCTCTCGAGTTAACACCACTCCCCATTGGCCAATATTTCAGCTGCTCCAATCACACCTCAGGAAGACAGAGAGCATGTTTCCCTCAACTTACAAAAAACAAAAAGAAAGAAAAAAAGGCAAAATGGCACTCGACCCATTTCCTCTGTAGACCAGCAGTTTATCAATCTCTGCTTTGGAGAAAAACACGCAGCCTCCTCGTCATCCTGAGCACATTCACCCATCATCTCACACGCGCCAAAAAAAAACAGAAAAAATATAACCAAAGCAACAAGACAATACCTAAAAAAAAATACTTTTCTTTTAAAAAAATAAACAATATTCAGGATTATTCAGCTCTTTCTTTTTTTCATCTCATATAAAACACCAGCAAGCAAAAAAAAAAAAAAAAGTTAGGAATACTGAGGTAACTTTACCCTGAGGTAGTTTTTTTCATTTCTTTCTCTAATCTGTTCTAATCTTGGCGAGAGCGCCCAGCTTTAGACCCCGCCCCTCATTATCATACGTGGGCAGGGTCTGGAGGCTCCACCCACAGGCCTTTGGCAGATTGGGAGAGAGAACGAGGAAGCCCCCCCCCCCCCCCTCCCCCCACACACACACACACACTTCGGTCTGATTTTACTTTTTCTGAGCTCAAGGCAAAAAGCTTTGGAAGACTTCGCTTTTTGGTTCCCGCGCTGAACCGAGGCCGGTCTCAAACATTCTTTTTATAATAATAATAATAATAATACAAGCATTAGAGGCCTTGTTTGTCCGAATGAACAAAGATACCTTTAATGCAGGGATGGTCTCAAGGACCCCAGCTCCTCTGAGGAGAAAACCATCCTGTCCAAGACCGGCCTCGAGTGTCCAGCACCGGAAGAAGGCAATGAGCGGAAAGTCTCAAGACGCGCCTCGTCCGTCCGCCATTGCACAACTTATTGGTACGGGCGCGGGTGGAAAAAAAAAAAAACTCACACCTGACAACGCTGCCTTCGATACATTCACCCGAGGGGCCGGGCTAACTCACATATCATATATATATAATATATATAAAATATGCCGTTTAAGGTGCGGGGCCGCTAGCCAGCTAGCATAGCCGCCGGCTGTGTCTTTTCCCGAAGCTGTTCTATAACGGTTTCACGTGTGCGTGAGCTGAGCCGCTGCAATAGAACTGCAGGACCAGCCGCGACCGCCGCTCCCCTTACTGTCTCCTGCTGCGCCTTCCGCCACACGGCGAATTGTGGAAAGGGGGCCCTCCGTGCCTCCCCAGCCCACAGCCCCGTTGTAGGCTATATTATGCTACATATCATAGACGAGGGACTGGGAAAAGTACAGAAGACCCCTTTTTTTTTCTTTTTTTAAAAAGGCAAGGCGGCCAGACGCAGCATTTCTTTACATGGAGATTATATATTTACAACCTCATATTTTCTTCTAAACTCTCCGCTATTCGGAGAGGTCTTTTTTTTAAAGAGCAGTGTTAACATCTGCGGCCCCTCTTCTAGACTTTCATTGGCTGGGGAGGTTAGAGGGCGAGTTGGGCTCGCGCCAGACCCGCGACTACACCCCCCCCCCCCCCCCCCCCCCGCCCCCATGTGCTGCCGCGGTCGGTTTCCCCGCTCCCTCTCCCGCCTCTGCCTCACTGCATTCTATCGATAATAGCTCTGAATAAAACATTTCTATACATATATCTCTATGTTTAAAAAAAACACCCTTAAAATATAGGACTGACTGCAGATGGCGGGAGAGGTCGGTAGGGGACAACGGAGGAACGGACGGGGCCCCTGCTAGTGTGTCTCCGCGGTGCATGTGGACCCAAGCGGACGAGTGTTAAACCCGTCCGATGCAGGATCTGTGAAGGCTGCAGCGGGTGAGGAGCTGGCTGCAGCCCTACTGAGGCACACTAGGAGGACGGCGCCCCCTCCCTCTCTCCATCCCTCCTTCCCTTCATCCCTCCATCCTCACTCAGTCTCTCTTCTGGCCTGGCATCTGGTTTCTGTTCTCACGTTACGTTTTATCTTAATCCTCATTTTTTTTTTTTCATTCATTTCATTTTCTGATTTTAATCATCTTTCTCTCCGGCTATCGGGCGTACTCCCTCCCTCTTTATGTCTCTCCCTGTCTATCGCTGGGTCCGTGTGTCGCTCTCCTGTATCCGTCTGTCCGTCTGTCAATCCGTCCGTGCGTGCGTGCGTCTGTCTGTCTGTCTGTCTGTCTGTCTCTCCGTCAGGCGGTGGGGGGCCCCACGGCATGTGAGGAGGATGGCAGGGGGACCCTCACTTCCTGCGCGGCTGGTGGTCCTGAGTCACTCCCTGCGTGGGGCTGCCCATCTCTGTGAAGCCCTGGGGGTTAGGGCTGGGGCCCGAGCCCATCCCGCCTTTCTGTGGCTGTTTGACCTGGGTCAGGATGTCACGGATCTTCCTCTGAGCCAACTGGAGGACAGAGGACAGATGAGAATGGTTTGTGGCAAATTGAAAGCTACACTTGGTAAGGATCTGTGAGAATAAATATACAAAGATGGCGACTAGCTGGTAAACATAGTGGAGCATTTAGACAGATATTTCCATCAGGAGGTGGTTACGATCAAACCAGAGCATCAGGGAGACGGATAACCGGACTTGTATTTGTCAGGTGGCAAGAAACGGGTCTCAAAACGAATGTGCTAATCAACTTTAACGGTGATTGTTCAACTGTATTTTACATGAATTACTTTTACAGAGTTGTATTTAATATGTTATAGCAACTGGCTGCAGTGTTAACTGTGCAACGTGCTACTGATTAACCATTAAGTTAAATTAAAAATTAGCTGTCAATGATGTAATTTGCTAATATGTGACAACGACAACTGTGGCAAGAGTCATATGACAATAACATGAATTCATAGGTTTGTTACTAGATTATACTTGGACCCCTTTTACAGGGATGGAAATGCAAAGATCCTAAAGATGTCACTGCATTTGACGTTTGCATTGTAATTCCGATGCGTTGCCGGTCTGATGCATAGGATATCAGTATGCTTTCCTGTTACAAACGAATGAATAAGTGACGAGTCAAAGCTTAATGACAGAGGCGATAGAGTAGTAGGAGTACCTGGCTGGCGTAGAAATGTCCATTGATCTTGACAATGACCTGGTCATTTTCATCCGGTGTCTGTTCCCTGGGGACCACCACCTCAGCCGCTGTCAGGTTCTGAAGCTCATTCACCTGAAGACACAAGTTGTTGTTGTTTACTTTAAGAGGAAGTAACAACCTGATGACAGAACGTTGTGGTGTTGAAGACACGTCAGTGGGGCAGGATTCTCGCTGTGGCTACCAGTGCGTGTATATGCGAGAGGGGGCTGAAGCGTGAGGTTCGGGTGGCTTACCGTCTTGCCCCCCTTGCCGATGACCCTTCCTGCAGCAGCGGCGGCCATCTTGATGTGGGTCTCCAGTTTGACCTCCTCCTTCGGCCCGAAGAAGTTCTCCTCCTTCAGTTTGCCGTAGATTCTGCCCTGAGCCTGCAGGAGGGAGAGGAAGAGGTTAATGATCCTTTGTTACGCCCACATCGACACAAAATAAATGGGATGAATATTAAGTGTTTACCTTAAACTGAGCCTCTGGGGGTCCTGTCACAACCACCATCCGCATTTTGGAGTCTGGAGCTTCAGCTGGGGCGATCTGGAGGAGAAACACATCACTTATAGACACTTTCTCAGTCCCTACACTTCAAGCTATGACGCTCGAGCTACCCCTCTAGCATCCGTTCTGGACGTGTCAGGGGCGGCGTGTCAATTTCCACTTCTAACATGCACACGGTCTCTTTTCACAAAACACTTGCGACCTAGATTATAGTAGTTTGAGGATAAGCGGAAACTTAAGCGAGACTCCACGTGTTCCGTGGAGCGTGTCGGGTCCCGTCACTGACCTTGATGGAGGCCCCGGCGAAGCGGCTCAGCTGCTTGATGTGCTGTCCCTTCTTCCCGATGATGGCTCCCACTGCCTGGGCTGGGATGTAAACGTGGACCGTCTCCTGCTCCGGAGCCTGAACACACACGAAGCAAAAATGTCATCACAAAAAATCTGTTACAGAACCGATATGTTGTTTTTTGGGACTTCACGGGGAACTCCTGTGTTTTCAACCTGGATCCTATTGTCCCACGTTTTGGTGTCTAAGTGACTAGAGGGGGACAGAGCCGCTACAAAATAATCAGTACTCAATCAAGATCTCCAGTTTGACTGTCTGGTTTTCTTTAGTTTATAACCTTTTTAGTTAATGTATATTTATGGATGGTGTATATCTGGATGCATGCATCGATGTATATATGCACATATTGTATATGGATGAATACAAAGTATCTTTTTCCTCTTTTCTTTCTCGTTCTCTTTTTCTGTTTGCTCACATAGTGTATAAAACATTAAAAAAAGAACAATAATAATTTAAAATACATGTACATATATTGGACATCACGTGACCATACTGATTCATGAGTTTATTGCGATGAAGTTTTTTTTTCTTTAACAGAACTGTGAAAATAAATGCATGAATGAATTTGCAGTTCTTACCCCGAAGCAACCGTAGGGGGCGCTGCCGGACGCGTTTCCAGGCGGGGGTGGAGGCATATTGGAGGAGGAAGGGAAGAGGCCCAGAGCACCCAGGTTGAGCCCAGGGATCAGGTGGGTCTGTTGCTGAAGAGAAGGAGGTTGCAGGTTAGAATCCATCTCAAGCTTTACAAGTCTGTGTGTGCACTAAAAATAGCATGGAGCCCCAAAGTGTTTAATATCAAACGAATAAATACGTAATAATGAAGCGAGCAGACTCACATTCATGGCGGCGATGTCGTTCTCGTAGGCCTCTCTGACCTTCTTCATGACCTCCCCCTCGGCGTTGGCGCAGGCTTCGATAGAGCCTTTGACTGTGATGGTCCTCTCTGGATTGTACAGCGTCAGGTCCTGAAGACTGCACACATTACAGAAGAGGGAGCGGATCAGTCTATTTCAAAGTGACCAGTTGCTGTAAAGCGTCTCTCAGTAACTTGATAAACGTGTATGTGTTGTATATATTTGATAAATTACCTTATTATCTCAAAAAAATTAGGTGAAAGTGACCTTTTGCTAAGCCCCGCCCCGCAGCCGCTACCACAGAGCCCACACTGTCACTAACTGCAGTCTACGAAACAATATCTAATTTTTGTAAAAACGAAAAAGTGATTTCAGACAGAAAGGTCTACAATATGAGTTTGAAGGAGATGATCATGATTGAAACTGATTCAGCGTAAACGTGAACCTCCACATCACCTGGAGATCCAGACAGAAGACAATGAAATTAAAGGACAACATGAAACATTTAAAGCTGTTTAAAGGAACAGCTTTAAAGCCGGGTAGGGCTTTATGCACTGTAACAATCATCAAAAAGCAAAAGCAGCATGTGTATACATTAAGTATACCTTTAGTAGCTAGC